>JAJOOO010017253.1:0-12079 GCA_029582685.1 Solanum piurae | reverse complement strand
GATGCAAAAGTCAATCCATTTCAACCATTTCTCACCAAATCCCATTTGACTGAGAGTATTCAACAAGAATCTCCAGTTGACATGATCATAAGCTTTTTTTATGTCTAGCTTACACATGACACCTGCTTCTGCCCCTTTAAGTCTCGAGTCCACACACTCACTAGCAATTAGGGCTGCATCCATGATCTGTCTTCCTTTTATAAATGTCATCTGATGCTTGTTAACTAAATTGTTAACCACCTTCTTGAGTCTTTCAGCCAGTATCTTTGCCACAATCTTATATATTCCACCTATGAGACTTATAGGTCTGAAATCTTTCAACTCTGAAGCTCCAACCTTCTTTGGGATCAAGGCAATGAATGTTGCATTGAGGCTTTTCTCAAACTTCTGATATTCATAAAAATATTGGATAGTCTTCAGGATGTCCTACTTTATAAGTTCCCAGAAAGCCAAATAAAAGGACATAGGGAATCCATCCGGCCCATAAGGTGTGGCCCATAAGAGTGATAGGTACCAATATGAATGTCTTTCCAGTTGCATAACTCTCCAACACTGATTTGCTCCAATCTTTGAGTTTTTGCTTCAACATTTTTAGCTTAACACTGAGCTTGTAGTCAGGGCAGCCCTCCACTTCAAATTCGTTCCACCAACTATGGACAAGCCCCTCAAAACCATCAACATTGAGCCACCAATTCTCAAACTTAAAGTATGACTTCCTCTGGTCCCAGTCTCCACATTGCAAAATGATAGGGCAGTGGTCAGAAGTCACTCTGGGCATGATCAATTGTTTGATATTCCTAAAGGTTTCCTCCCATTCCATTGAGTACATGAATCTGTCTAGTTTGGAAGCACTATGGTGATTAGCACCCCTGAACCATGTGAAAATCCCTCCATTTAGGTGAGGGTCGTGTAGTTATATCTCTTCAATCCAGTTGGAAAAGTCAGTCATCACATTTGTGATCCGATTGCATCCTCTCCTTCATGCCATAACTCTAAATGTGTTGAAGTCTCCACAAGTTACCCATGGTCCTTTGCGAAATTCTTTGACTGCTGCCACCTCTTCCCAACAGTCTAGTTTCTCAATCCTTGTGTAGGGAGCATACACACCAGTGAGAAACCAAGTAAACGCACTTTGTACTGCATCAAATCTGTAAGTAATAGAGTATTGGCCAATTTCTACCAATAATAGAGTATTGGTCAATTTCTACCGTACTCCATGTCCAGATTCTACAGTCCCACATGATTAGGATTCCACCCCTACTCCCATCTGCTTCTATATATCCACACCTCATCCATCTACTAGGCCACAACTTTTACCCCCTTACTCACCTTTGTTTCTTGGAAACAGTAGATATCTGCCTTCCATTTCAGCAAAGCACTTTTAACAATATTCCTAGTGGACATCTTGTTAATCCCCCTTACATTCCATGATAGTAGCTTTATCCTCGTTTAAAAGCAAGTTAAGAACTCTCCCCTTTGTTCTGGACCCCTCCACATCCTGATTTAGACTGGATTGTAGATTTTTTAGTTCATTTTTCCCAATCCCCCGATGTCTAGGTGTTGTACTTATACCTTCTATTATCTTGTTCTCCAAAGCAGACTTTCTTTCGTCCAATCTCATCAATAGGGCAAGAGTCTCTTCCCTGAAACCTTCAAAAGCAATTCCATAGGTGGAGCTTAATTCCAAAATGTGGGAATTAATCAAGGTGGATGCTTCAATCTCCTATCCATTAGTTTTTCTAGGGATGTTCGAAGCTACTGGTTCAACATCATGCATTTTCTGGATTTGCATGTTTTGTTTGTCACAACCAACGTTTGCCTCCATCGAACAATCACCTTTCTCCTGCAATTCCATACCCCTGCTTTCGTCGATCATATTCTGCGAAGCCGTATCTTGGTGAATATCTGATTTTTCTCGTGTCTACTTTGGAGTGGGTCCTTCCTCCATAGAATTTTCGCCTTGTGGAAGCTAAATGAAGAAAATGAAGTAATTGGCACAGTGTAAAGGAAGGACCTCTCCCGTGTTGAAAATATACTATAAAAACTATATTGCATTAAGACGATTCTTCATGTCAAATAGATATATGCCAATTTAACTTAATAATCTTATAAGATTTACAAAAGGTATGTTTCATTTTACACAGAAATACAGGATTAGTCGCTTAAGCTGTTTGCTATTTTGTAACCTTGACATGACTATTTTCCATTTCACTACCCTTGACATGGAGGAACTATACACAGAAAGGTTATATTTTATGCCTACAGCAGCATAGCAATTAACCTCTAACTTACCATTTCCTTGTCTAAGTGACCAAAAAATTCATTACCAAAACAACCATTTACCAATTTCTAGTATCATATCAATTAAACACTCGAATAAGCACCAGTTGAAGGACATGAGAAAGATCCTAACAAAAATATTATCATAGTTGAAATTACACTATAAAGTGACACCAAAGGCAAACAAAAGGTCGAGGCATCCTTTCGGCAGGAAATGGGTGAACTGGATATTCTTCAGCAGAGTCATACATTCAGTTCTCGTCAACTGAACACCTGTGGTTTCTTTGCAGCTAAAAGGGGTTTTAAACAGGGGATCCAATCTCTATAAAAAAAAAATCATTCTAGTGATGCAGAGCTTTAGCAAAATGTTATCTGTGGCATACAAGAATGGTTGGAATAGAGGATTTAGAGTCCAGAACAACAGTTATGACACATTGGTGATGTGTGATGCTGAGGTGGTAGAGCTACAACATCTAAGTTTGATTTTGGTGATCTTTCAAACTATATCTGGACTCTGTATTAATTGGAATAGAAGTCATGTATATCCCATTAATGGGGTTGCAAACTGTTGCAGCTTTTTTTGAGAATTTGCAAACTGTAGAAAGGTTGGTTACTTCACATGGATAGTGGGTAAGAAGCTCATTCACACATGAGAATCTGCAAAAGAGGGGTGCTGTCCTAAGTAGCAAATGTTTTCTCTGTGGAAGTCAAACAGAGAGTATATGTCATTTGTTTTTGCATTGTCATGTTACTGCACAATTGTGGCATTTCTTTATGAATATGAAATGCCAAAACAGATGACCTTTTGAGAGGTTGGTACAGAAAGGGAGATAGGAAGAGGAAGTTTTCTTTGATTGAAAATACTATACCTGCTTACATATGGCATTATGGAGGATTATATGGAATGAGAGAAATAGAAAATGCTTTGAAGATAGTGTCAACTCCATTCACAAGATAAAGTCCAATTGTATATTTGTGTTTGGCTTTTGGTGTGGACTAGAATATGTAAATGAGGGTGAAAAGTGCTACAGGTTTTAGAATCACTAAGGGGATAGCTGAGGCTGAATTTTTTTTTTGGTGTTGCCCTGCTGATATATAGAACAGATAAAACAGCAATCTCTGTGCTGAAATCATGTATAAAATTTACCTTACCTTTTCATAAAATCAAAGATCAAGGCATCATCACAAAAATAAGTCAAGAAAACTAGTCTAATAGTACCTGAAGGTGAAACAAATTTTCTGTCGGTAGTTTATCATCAAAGCCCTGAAAAAGCATCCAAAAAAGAAAGAAATAAGAAAATAGGGGAGAAAGACGGTGAGGTATAACAAATTATACATAAATCAAGCAAAAACGAATAAGCACACATACTAAACCATCCATGTCTATTACATCCTCCTTCAACACACCCATCATGATACTGAGTAAATCACCACCATTTGGTGGTCCTGATTCACTTTCCATTTGTTTCTTAGCAATTGTGGCTCTCAACTTTGTTGCCAAATCGTTCTTTCCAGTTTCGGCAATTGCATTGTTTTGAGCAATTTGTGAAGATGATGCAGAGAGAGACACTTCAGCAGCGCGATTCTCCAGGTTCTTCTCCAATGGATGAAACAGGTCATCCAAGGAAGCATCACCAGGGGGGTCACTGAATCTGCTCAGTTCATTTCCTTGCGGAACAACTGATGTCTTCACAGCCTTCACAATCCCGTACGCAGAATTTTCAGTAAGTGGGGTCAATAATTATAGAAGAAAGGCTAAAAATTTAATTATCACATTTTATAAGTAAGAGATATCCATGACCCATTGGTTTAGTTTTAAGCTAGAAGGTCAATCTAAGACAAGGGAGTTAACAAAATTCCAACAAATGATCAGCGCTAATTAGGGTAGTCATATTAGTCTAGCAAAAAGGATAAGAGTAAGCACTTTGTTTTGAGGGAGTGATTTGGAGTTGAGATTCCATCAGAACACCTCCTATTTCTCTGATTCTATATTGAACCTCAACTCTGATTATGTTTCTTTTTTACGTCTTTTCGACTGCATTAAACGTTACTCAATGTTCTTATGTAATCTATATAACTTGTTGTTATCTCATATTGTATCATTTTCTAACTATTTCTTGCCTGGAATTTTGTGAAAGTTCAGGAGCAGGCCCACGTTGAGTGAAAGGGTGTCAAGCGACACCACTTTCGTCAGAAAATTTCACTATATATATATATATTTATAATAAGCATAAAGTGATATCTTGATGAAAGGACACTACTTGACAATAGATGTCTCTTGGCGCGTTGGTTCAAAACTTATTTTTGTTCTTTTGAGGTTGGAGGTTTGAACCTCAACCAAAGCATATTTTTGCAAAATATAACATATAGCTTAAAACTGGTTAACCAATGTTAAGCTATATGTTATATTTTGCAAAAAATATGTTTAAGTTGAGGTTCAAACCTCCAACCTCAAAGAACAAAACTAACCTTTGAACAAACTCTATGAGGAATCTCTTATCAAGTAGTGTCATTTAGTTCAATATATCACTTAATGCTTACTATAAATATATATTTAGTAAAAATTTCTGACGAAGTAGTGTCGCCCGACACTCCTTTGCTCAACGTGGGTCTGTCTCTAAGCTTCCACAAAATTCCAGGCAAAAAATAGTTAGAAAATGATACAACATGAGATAGCAACAAGTTATATAGATGACATAAGAACATTAAGTAACGTTTGATGCAGTCGAAAAGAAGTACAAGAGAGAAAAAAAAACATAATCAGAGTTGAGGTTCAAAATAGTCAACATGGAATGAGAGGAATAAGAGGTGTTTTGAAGGAATCTCAACTCCAAATCACTCCCGCTAAACAAAGTGCTTACTCCATCTTTTTGCCGGAGTAATATGACTATTGTAATTAGCACCAATCAGTTGTTGGATTTTAATAGCTCCCTTGTCTTAGATTGACACAGAAAAGGGATTCATTAGTTCTTTTATTAATGGTTTTTACTTTCTTGTAATTATGCATCTACTTGATGCTCCTTTCTGAATGAAACATCTAAATTCATCAGCAAAAAAAGGTCCAACATAGTTCAGAGATGATCTCAGGATGAAAAACAATCTACTAAGAGTAACAAGCGTGAGGTGACCATGCATAATATAGATGAATTATAGAAACAAAAATAAGTGAATACCGCGAAATCAGAGGAAAAATGTCCTTTTTCTGAATAAGAGCTTGTTTGGATTGGCTTAGCTTGGGTGTTTTTAAGCCAAAATAGCTTTTTTAGCAGTTTTGTAGTGTTTGGGTAAAATTTAAAAAAATGCTTACAAGTACTTGATTTTAAGCCAAATTAACAAAAATAACTCAAAAGAGTCATAAGTTAGAATTTCTAACTTATGGCTTTGGGCCTATAAGTCATATGCCAAAAGTCAATCCAATCAGGCTCTAATAAAGAGCCTGTTTGAATTGGCTTTTGTTTTATAACTTATAAACCAAAAACCACAAGTTAGAAATTCTAACTTATGGTTATGGCTTATTTTTATCATTTTAGCATAAAATCAAGTGCTTGTAAGTTTTTTTAAAATTTACTCAAACACTCCTTAAGTGCTTAAAAGTTATTTTAGCTTAAAAGCACTTTAAAACAAGTCGATCCAAACAAGCTCTAAGAATCATGAACACAGGCAGGATAGGGACTGAGATATCTCCTTGTATAAACTACTTTTCTTTACACAGGAACTTGGATTAATGATCAAGTTAGCCATACCACATTGGTTCCACCAATTAGACTTATACCTGACATTATAATCATCCCATATGTATAGATCAAACAGAAAACAAAAAAGGAGGTCATAATTGGATTAAACATATAACACGAGGTGTAAAAGTTATTACATCCAGCTTATGACAGCTAAATATTAAAGAGTTGTTTACTAGTTATTGAAATATGAAAAAGAAGGATTTTGTTCAGTAAGCAGCACAAAGAAAGTAGGAATTATAAGCATATGTTTTACCCCAAAGGAAAGGCCATTATTATCTTATTTACTTTTACCCGGATCGATCAGAAGTTCAATTCTATGATTCTATCCAAACTACTCATTTTCATGCCTTTTTCTCAAAGTATGGAATTTATTTATATGCAAAGCAGTACATCTCATAAAGAGTATATTTCAAGTAAAAAACATTAGGGCTCCTACAGATGTTTCTTGGAAATCCTAACAACACACAATCCTACAAAATCAAAAATAGAAATTATAAACATACACTTTACCTTTCTAGGACTATAATCTGTGTTCTTTTGTCCAGAACTGGATGATGCAGAATATACATTGACGCCATGTCCTTTTTCTTCAACCTTCCTACCTACAGTGTTTCCACCCCTGGATTCACTAAATTCAAGCTCACCATTTGCAAAAACTTTATCAGGCTCACCCAAGTCTGTTGAACTTTGAAGCGCTGATTCCTTATTCACAGCTAATCCATCAGCATTGTTTTGAATAGGAGACTTCTCATGAATTGCTAAAGTTGGAACTGGATCTGACGTAAATTGATCTTCAATCTTATCAGTTCTTTCTTCTATACGAATACTACTTGAACCATCAACCTCTTCTGACTTGCTAGTCTCCAGGACTTCAGGTGATGCCAATGTTGTGCTAGATTCCTGAATTCAGAGACTATCACTATGTTGCTTAATTGAAATTTTCATCATTTTAAAGAAACGCCAAAGAAAAATACTTTTGCTTTGTCAGAAGAAGAGCTTCCAGCAGCACCCTTGTCATCTTCATTTGATTCCTCTCTGACAGCCGATCCATCTTCTTCTATATTTCTAGAAGATAACAAATGCAAGAAAATATAGCGGACATCAAAAAGTATACCGTCATAACAGACTTTTAAAGGGATCCTAGAGAAAAAGTACTAGACAAATGAAGACTAGGAGAGTATTACAACCCCCCATGGCTTTGGTCTATAGACACAGCCTGTACTATGTGGATTGATTGAACGTCGTGGGTTCAAACCCTGTCGCAGACAAAGAACTGCTATTTAAGTGGAGAAGAGTGGAGGGGTGGCCCATTATCCACTGAGTTACGAACTTTCCATCCTGGCCCTCGTTATTTCTTGGTAAACAAAAATAACTAGGAGTATATTACAAAATCTACCTTATTGTCCCACTATGACGGAGTGAGGACTGCAAAGCACGCCTTGAATTTTGTATCCAAGGATGTGAAAGTAGTGTCTTAGCATCAGGCCTTTGTCTAGCATCCTGAAACATGCTAATCCAAAGTCATCAAAAGCTATTGGAGTAGTCAAGAGATAGACTCGCGAAAAGACAAAATCATAAAACCAGGCAAATGGAACAGTTATGATCTCTTTGATGCCATAGATTAAGCGGTGATAAAGGACATAAACACAGTTTAATTCTCGTTCTGCACCATTGTTCACAGAGCTATCACCAGACACCCAGATTCAAATAACCCAATTAAAGATGCATAGAGCATCAAGATCAAGCATCATTTTACGACAATACCAAACTTCAAGGTATCTAAAAAATATCAATCTTCAAGGGTATCTAAAGCTACCAGTTTCCATTTAACGAACTGTTTGAATGTATTTCCAACAACATTTAATTTCATAAAATGCAGTTGAAGATTCTCCTCATTACTTTACAACTTCACCCATGTTTTGCCAAAAAGCAGCATGCCCAATCCTCAGAGCATTACAAATGTAAGAGTAAACAACTTAGGTCATGTCACCTAACTTCTCATATCTACCAATCTAAATGCACAGTACTCTCCCTTTGCCTCATTTATCTAATAAAATAGAAAATATCAGGTACCAAAACTAAATCGATACAGGAATAATATACCCTTTACCTTCTTAAAACACTGGCGCAAAAAATCAGTGATAGCAGGAGAAAGGCTATCTGGAATTGGAGGATGATCATCCTGGAACAGACAAGGATTCATTAAATTGTTGAAGATCATCAAATAGCCACTTAACCACTCAATTAGCATTTGATTCAAGCAAGAGGGAAAAAAATATCACCACTACCTAAATCCAAAATATTATCCCCATCTTTCTCATACATAAAGACAAAAAGACATAGCATAACTAAAACTCACCTGCACAATCCGAAAGAGAGCAGGCATGGGCTGAAGATCATAGTACGGAGGTAAACAAGTAAGCAGTTCTATAACTGTACAGCCAACACTCCAGATGTCAGATGCAGCACATACTCCTGACATTTCAATCACCTGAAACACTAGATAGCATTAAAGATAGATCTTCCAGGTGCAAGTTTCTGCTACCAATATTATAACTCGCAGAATATTTCACAAGTCCCATTTCTTCCCTTCTCTTACAAGTGAACTGTCCATTCAAACTCTTTGCTCTTTGGATGGTTTGGTGTTCTTTTCTAGAGGAAGAAAGTTAATTTTCAACAAATCCCAAAATTTTATTTGATTTGACATTTTTGGAAGGTGGCTTCATACATAGGTAAAATAAATTAAGCTAATGATAAAGTATCTGATGTACGAACTCATGTTCATTTGGGCTCCAATTTCAGATGGAAGATAATATCTCTACTTAATACATGATTTTCCTCACCTTAGCTGATTTTGCTTTTTAAGTAGTTGCAACTTATTACTGCTAAGTTGGGGCTTAGAGGAGCTTGGGAAATGCTTAAGCTTAAATTATGCTCGTTGCATTTTCGTTGATCTTCAATCTTATTGGAGACTAGATAAAAATGATGAGATAACTCCAACAAATTCTTTGTTTTTAACGCCTTCTAATTCCTAGGCCTCCTAGGAATTAGTCACTTCAATAGCCTTCTTTTAGTCTCAATCCCGCTGAGGTGAGGGCCGATTTAGAACAGAGGACGAATGAGATGAATGTTTGTTGTCCCAACCATTCTTTTAGACCCAAGCCCACCAAGGAAAGGGCTGACTTGGAACAAAGTTTTTGTATTGCTAATTCCAAGGTGTAGTGCTTCTTCCTGCTAAATTATGTAGTTTGGGTATTTATTGTTGATGATTATAGTGAAATCATGTTAGACAGATGCTCATTAATACTTATGGAACCTGATTGTGTTTGATGATCACACTTGAAAGTTGGATACTCTCTGTGATCCATTTGCTCTGTAGCCGAGCAAAGAATTAGTATGAATTTGTTTTTCCTTCTCAAAAAAAATATCATGCTACTTCTCCACAGGCAGCTGGATGGATGTTTGCTTTATCTACATATTTATCATTAAAGAGCTTTGAGAAGCATATGAAGTCAGGTGCATTCCTATTGGGTACAGTTCTAGTTAGCGTTGTATTACTGTGGATTTGCACGGACATAATTGATGATGTTTTGTTGCCTGCAATGACAGATTGATAATCTAAAACCAACTGTTTTTCCACGTTCTCCTCCGTAGTAAGGGACTATCTAAAAGGTAATGCAAAGAATTTTCCATATTGTTCCTTGCTAAGAAAAGGTTTGTGTAATACTTTTTCACATCAGAGGCTGTGATATTGTGTGTGTATTGGGGGGGGTAATTCTTAGCTTTTGTAAGAAAAAAGTGCACTATTATTCAGCATTATTCATGAGAAGTTAAGCATATATTTGTATCTTAAAATTTACGTTTACTTCATCAGGATAGAGGAAATAGAATATCTTTGATTGTGGCCTACATTTTGATCATGTTGCGTCTACCACATCCATTTATTGTCAGGTTTGTTTGTCAATAAACAGTTATCATATTCTTTTTGTTTATTACTGTCTTTTTATACATCATATCCATCATAGCACAAAATATATGTTATATGGTAGAGGTGGCAAAATTGGCCTATGAAAACATGACCCACCCAACCCATGCACTTTAGCCCTAACCCTTTTCAGCCCATAACAAATTAGGTTGATATGTAGCTCAAATTGATCCATGAGAAATCTTGTCAAACTATTTCAAAAGCATCTTTTATTATTTGTATGTTCTACATAGTCATAATAAAGAAATAAAATAGTTTTATTTGGTACTAAAAATTATATAAAAGAACAAACAAAAATTAGAGCTTAGTAAAAATTGAGTGAGTTGGATTATGACCAGCTTTTTAGCATGTCAACACAAGTAACTTTTTATTAACTCATCACATTTTGACCGGCCCAAATTCAGCCCAACCTGCCTAGTTATATGAATGCACTATTAACTCATCCTGTTTTGTTACTGCTTACTAGATATCTAATAGTTGAAAGTTAAAATACATAAAGGACAATAAAGAAGATTGTCTGTCAAAATGAATAGTGGGTGACCCTAATTTGTGTACGTTAGTTCTTTTTCCTTTTTTGTTGGAGATGGGATGGGAAAATTGGTTTCTTATTCTACATATAGAAAAAGGTGTCTTATTTTCATTGATAGGACACAACGGAAAAAGGAAACTAGGAGATTAGACCTATTATAGCCTGAGGATCCTCTTTCATTTACAAACAAAAAAGATTTTGAAGTTATAGTTTCTTGACAGAGTATCCTTCATGTTCATTTAATCTGCTTCTTGATTGTTTCATCATATGAGTGCTCAATCGGAGAAATGTGGGGTTCTTTCACTCTAATTTTGTCAATATAATTTTGTTTTTGCCAAAGTCAGAACAGCCACTGTTGGATCAGATACTGTTTAAGTGATTTTAGTTGGAGATTAAAGGAAGAGAGATCATTAAAAAATGATTGAAATGACACTTTAAGTTGCACCTCTGACTTCATTAAATTTGAATGAACAGCTTTAACAAGACACAAAACATAATAATTGTTAAGCATCTTCAACATTTTGCAGTAAAACCTAAGCACATATATAAAACCTCCATAAGAATTTACTGCTGATGAAGGTTTAGAGTATTCATTGTCATTCTTTGATACACTTGTGTAAATGGAGTCACCTCCGTATGGGGTTTAGAGCAAAACTTTGCTCATTTATCATGTTTTTTGTTTTTACTCTTCTTCATTACAGTGTATTAATATAAAGAGAAGTTGTCAAGAGCAGTATGAAAAATTCAAAGCTACACCATTACTCACAATTGCTGGATAGGGGGAAAGGCTCTTCGGCAGCCACTATTTGCTTATGCAGCTGTCCTTACATTATCTTTCGTTTATGTTCTTAACCATTTTAGAGCTGTAATTTTCAGCTAAAAGCTGTGTAAATTTGTGATTTGTACTAATTTTTTATTTATTTTTTTGTTACCAAAAAATTGTAATTTTCCTTTATTTATTCTTTTGATAACCAAGAAATCCGTCTGTGACCCGCCCTTTGGACCAATCACAGCCTTCTAAACTCGGTTCCTTTATAGCTCAGTAATAATCATGATTCTCACCTTAAAGCTGTGTAAATTTGTAATTTGTAATTATTATTTTTTTATTTAGTTAGTTACAAAAAAAATTGTAATTTTCCTCTATTGCTCAGTGAATATTCATGATTCATTTTACAGGATAGTTCCGTGATAAAGTTACTCCAGTCGAGTACAATGGAATTTCAAAATGAAAATATTTTTATTTTGTTCAAAACTTTCACTTCCATCTAAGTAGTGTTGTAGCAGCACCATAAAGGCTTCTGTCAAGGTAAGAAAGGGGTCTAGACATTACTGAGTCAAGAAAGATATGCAATACCAACTTAAGACCCAGCAACTTAATAACTACCAACTTTGAGCAACTATACATGTAACACCCCGTATCCTAGATAGACCAAAAATGCAGATTTTGAGAAGTTGCAGGTGCAAATTACGGTCACCATCCACGGACCGTAGATCAGACCACGGTCCGTGCTGGTGGTCCGTGGTTTACCACTGCAGCCCCTCCCCAGA
>JAJOOO010017252.1:0-15245 GCA_029582685.1 Solanum piurae | reverse complement strand
CATATATAATAATAGATCTGGTAGGTCAACCAAACCTTTATAAAAAAAGATCACCTAACCCTCTTTTATTTTGATCTCCTTCTGCTGTCTAAACTTTAAAAACCTAACTACTACATACGTATCCTTTTAAATGTTTTTTTCTCGAAGGACAAATGTTTCGTTCTATCTCCACAATATGACGTAAACTAGATTTTACGCAAATATTAGTCAATTATCACAATTTGATTTGTAAGCCACTTTGCACAATATGACATTATAGTGGCACCTAAGTGTTCTTCTCTTCGTCTCAAAATAAGTGTCACTTAAGAAATTCAAGATAAAAGATAGCAATTGTTTCCAATTATACCATTATTTAAGAATTACTTCTTCTTAATAGTGTTCAATTCTCAAGAAACATCTACTAAATAAGAATAATGAGGTCTAATTTTGATTTAATATTGGATATATCTAAAATTTTCTCAATTAATAATTCACCTAACACTGATTATTGTGTGAGAACCTTTACTGCTTTTTACTTTCTCATCATCATTCATATCATAACATACTTGAAAATCCATAATTGGTACAGTTGTTCTTCACTACTGACATCCCATTATCCAATTTTTGTCTAATGGTAGAATCATCCCTTTTTACCCTCTTTTGTTGAATTTATTTTTCAAATCAAAATTGCTTTAGGCACAAGTGACTTCAATACCGGCAATTTATTTAGCTTAGATTAATGCACTAATTACTTAGTTGCGTAAAGAAAATTAGACAAGTAGGTATTTCATTATTATTTCAAAAACACCTTTTAAAGATACACATTACGTAATTCATTTTTTAAGATTAATATGTTGACTAGTTTGTTATTTGACATCAATATATGCAAATTCACGTGAGCTAGATGCAAGTTGTCTAATGAACTTTTTTAGAAACAAGTTGTCTTACCTTTTTTTTTCCAGCTAATTAGATTACTAATTATGGAGCGTAAAATTAGAAATCGATCACATTTATTCTTGATCAACAGAGAAACAATAGGCTGTTACAACATTATTGGAGATAAATTTAAAAAAGGACAAAAAAAGAAAAGAAAATCCAATCCGACCCCATCGTCTATGAACACACAAATCTTTGTCGACTAACAAACTCACCAAAGTAAATTATTGTCACAAAGAACAATTAATTAACGAAACAATATTTATTTCTTAGGTGCAAGCCTTGACTTAATTTTCTGAATTTGCTTAGTACCAACTTGGAATGTTTTAGTCAAGACACTATCAGGAACAGTTGGTGATGAAGCGAACAACGTTGTAGCAATCGATTGAGTTCCCGGTAACTGGCTGTTGAACCCCGCGACGACGGCTGCCGGAACATCCCCATTGTTCTGCTGGAAATGTACAAGTCCTCTAGGGAAAGCAAACACTTCACCTTTAACAATATGTTTTGTAATCAAAACATTCGATGTTGTAATAAAGCCAACGTCTAATTCACCCTCTAATACAAAAATCATTTCAGTGGCACGAGGATGAGTGTGAGGTGGGTTAATTCCACCAGGGGCATAGTCGATACGAGCCATGGACACACCAAGTGTGTTAAGGCCAGGGACTTTCATGACATTTGCACCTGTCACTATAGAACCAAATGTATTGTTTGTTGCTCCTGCCTTTGCTATGGCCATTGATGAAAAGTCTATTTCTGAAAAGTTCTTCTTACAAAAATAACCATTTACGGTTAAGCCTGTTTTCGTGTACATAAAACAGAAAATTGCATAAGTAGTTTGTTTTAACATGAATCGTATAAAATTAATGATTAGATAATAATGTGGAAGACATTTTTTTTATTGCATATATAGTACGCAATGTTCGCTAAGTAGTACTATATCATTTTGTCCTTTTTATATTTTACTTTAGTAAAAAAAATTGATCCAAAATATTTGTCACTTGAAAAAAATAAAGAAAACATAATTATTTTTTTCCGATTTAAAATCTTACTACTCTAAGAAGATATAATCATTTGAGGAAGTGATAAAAGTATATCTTTTATGATTGATTTCAAAAGTGGGTGTACCAAACTGCTCTTAACGAGAGAAAAAAAAGTTGGAGGAATTGATTATATTTGGTGACCGCTGCTACCCAATACTCGTTTATTTACATGTTCAATTAAAACTCACTAATTAGGAGGAGTGTTTTTAAAATTTATTTTACCTTTAATTATATTTTTTTAAAGATATAATCTCTTTATTAAATATCTATTTTTTGAGGCATTTTGGAGTGTTTAAGAACAATTATATTAATGATAAATAATTTGAAACAATTATTGGTAGAAATTAATAACTGATATAGTCAATTTTCTTCTTTGAACTTTTGCCAGTTAATTTGTATAGTTGGAATGTTGGATCTTGATTCAACACTCATAATAAATGGTATAACAAGTAAGCAAGCAAGAAGAAGCAATTTGGACAAGTATAAGGCACAAACAAACTTATCAAGAATCTACCTTTCTCAGTCTCAAAGAAACCAAAAGAGAGAGAAGCAGCTGTCTCGTTAAAAAGAATTTGAACTAGTTTGACTCGACACAAAATTTTGAAAAATTAAAGAAGATTTTTTAATTTTATGAGCCTCAGTTTAATTTATGCCAAATATATCAAACTAATCTTGCGACCTTAAACAAATGACAAATGAAAAACTGAAATCAATTAAAGTGTTATAAAAAAAAAGGGATCATATTCATTTTGAAGCAGACTAAAAAAAAGTAGTTCGGAAGTAAAATGGAACTTACTGTTGGTAAGATCAGCAACACAAACATCTTGAAGCATATCTGGATCTCCAGCACAAGCTTTATCTAAACTAATGGCTAACATAACAACAGCCATAATTACAACAAATTTTCCAAAGGCAGACATGGTGGAATTAAGAAGAAAAGTATTGGTAAGAAATAATTTCTTATTTTGATTTAGGCAAAAAAGAGAGGCACAGAAATAGAGGAGTTTGTTTAAGAGAGAGCTTTGAATTAAATAGCAGTAGTACTTTGGGACAATGGAGAGAGAAAATTGGATGAGCTTTATTTATAAGAGGAGAATAGACATAGAGCATATTTCGATTTGCTTTAAAAAAAATAAAAAAAAATCTCTGTCTAATAATAGTTGTTCACTATATTAAAAATAGTTATTTAATAATATTTATCCAATTTAAAAAATCAAGAGATAATTTATTTTTATATCTATTTTACCTTTGCTATTAAATACTATTTATTAACAAATTTCTTAGAGCATTAAATTTAATAAAATCAAAGGATAAAATAGTAATATTACTCTATTATTTATTGTTTTTTAAGAAATGTGTCAAGTCAATAGTGGACAACTATTATTGGGTAGATGAACTAGCTTTTAAAAAATGGTTAAACCTAAATAATTTTTAAGTAAAAAAATAAAAAGTAAATGAATCTTTTTTTGACTTTTAACTTTTTTTTGAGTTTTTTTAATTATTTTTAAATTTGTCAAAACACTCGAAAGCTAAAAATCAATTTTTTGACCTTTTCTCCTGATTTTGATTTAAAAGTTGATCAAATCTACTTTTAAAATTGATTTTTAGCTTTTGAGGAGAAAAGGCCCAAAATAGTCCCTCATCTTTGGGTTAAGACTCAAAGTCATCCTTGAGTTTTCACATGGAGCATTAATAGTCCATCATGTTTGCAATATTGGTGCACTTTTGGTCCTCCTTCAAAATTTTGCCTATTTTTTAACATTGATTTTATTCATAATTTATGTATGAAATGTTTAATCGTCATTTTATTTATTTAGTAGAAATAATAACTTCATGTGAGAGATTGTGAGAAGAAAAACACCTTATTTTGTTTAGTAGAATTTGTATTGCAGGTAAAGTCGAGAGGTTCATCACGACAATTTCATGTACAATAGTACAAATTTTTCTTTTCTTGCAATATTAAAATGTTCTTAGTTTGGCTGCAGTAATATTTATACTAACCAGAACAAGGTGTTCTTCTTCTCACCTTCTCTCAGATAGAATTATTATTTCTACTAAATATATAAAAGACGATGGGACATTCCTTACATAAAATTATGAACAAATTAATGTTAAAAAATAGGCAAAAGTTTAGGGGAGGACCAAAAGTGCATCAATATTGCCAACATGAGGGATTATTAGTGCTCCATATGAAAACTCAAGAATGACTTTGAGTCTTAATCCAAAAATGAGGGACTATTTTGGGCCTTCTCTCTTCAAAATCATACCAGGCTCTTAATAAAATCTTGAGTAGGCTTTGAAGTCACGTGAGGAAAGCGTGCGGGTGCAAACGCAAGAACCATGCTGTTTATATCCTCTTTAACCCAAAGCGAAGTATTAGGTATTTATTTTATTTTTTTATCAAATAAAAATCATCTTATTTTGATCAGGTTATCACAAAATTTGTCTTGACCTTAATTAGTTAATTTATTTAATTAGATAAGGTGAATGTTCTAAAACCTGTCTTGATTAAAAGAAAAGAGTTCTAGGATAATTATTAACTTAATTCTTTGATTCTTTTTATTGTTGCTCATTCCTCTGTTCAACCTTTAGTTTTCTTTCATTTATTTGTTCAAAAATACCAAATAAACTGCCTCCTCAAGCCTAATTGAAGCAATTTTTGAGATAATTGAAGTAAAAAATAATAATAATTGTGTAACAAAAGACATCTCGTATAATAAGATTGGATGACCATCCATGAAATTTCCTCTATCTTAATTCATTTATTATTTGAGTAACCATTCATAAGTTTAATGAATTTAAATTAATTAAAAATTACTTTAGCAATTTTTAGAACAATTCTAATGTGATAAAAAATAATTTATTAGCTTTCACGGAATAATTGATAAGTTGAATGATTTTACAATGACACAAATTAGAGTATATTATATTGACTTTTATAAAAAGTAATAATTTGAGAAATGAACTCTCCGTATTATGATTTCGATGGATCCAGCCTTTAAAGGTAAGCAAATAGTATAAGATCACATTAATCGATGTAATATACAAAGTTTATTTTATATAGCTTATCCAAAAAATAAGGAATTCAACATGGTTGCTTGACCTCAATCTCAACTCTACTCGACATCGCAAATGTCACGGATGACATCTATTTGGGATATAAAAATCACATTAATAATAATACTTATATATTGTTAGATCTTTTATAAAAAGTTATTTTTTTTAAATCAATAATTTATGTATATCTATCTCTTTGTAACATAAAAATATGCTTTTTGTAAAAATTAACATTGTAGCTGTTATCTAATTATTATTTTTTGAATACAAATAACAGATCAAGCGCGTTAATAATATAGTTCAAATTAATCCATAAAATCATTGAACTTAATTATTGTTTCACTTTCATTTTCAACTCGTCGCAAAGAGTTGCTCCACCCACCCGAAATGAAAACAAATACTTAGCAATCTACTTAATTACTTATATTATATACTTCTTAAATTATGTTATTCCTTCTGTCTTACTTTTTAGTTGTCTAGGCTAACTTGATTTTGATGGTCAATTTTTGTCCATTTTTAGCGTGATATATGCTTGACCTTGATTGATTATTAATGTTTTCAAGAATTAACAACCCACTACGCATGTACAATGAAACAAATTAATACCACAATATTAAATGATTAAGTTCTTGTACCAAAGAAATAAATACGATAAGAACAATCTGATTTAGTTAAATTTTAATGTTTTTGACGTTTAGCAAAATTTAATTATGCATCATATATATAAACACTATAACAAAAAACTTTTAGCGTCACATAAATGATACATAATATATATTTAACGACAATTAAGTTATTCCCGTTAATTAATTAGATCGTACGATTGTTTGAAACTAAAATATTGTCAATGTTAATGGCGTTAATAGGATTTCAAGTACAACGTTATGATCAGGGAAGACAATTAATTGCCTTTTACGGTATGTACGTGGCGTAGTGTAAAACGTAAATAAAGTCGTCTGTATTATGTCACTTTCTGCTATATCCCTCATCATATTGTATAGAATTAATTAACTCCCATATTGTGATGAAAAAAGACGGAAAGAAACAAGGAAAAAAATGCCAGACTTGACTTTTAAATAGTTTTGATATTGACGAACAAGGAGGTTTTGGACAGTGGCAGAGTCAGGATTTTTAATAAGGAGATTCAAAATCTGAGAAAAACACACGATCTAGTGGAAGGGGGTTCGACATTTATTATACATATCTAAAAAATAATTTTATCATATATAAATAGTAATATTTTCTTCCACCGAACGGGGTTCGAATGAACCCCTAAGTATATGCTGCCTCCGCCCCTGATTGGGGGTTGCTCGATACAACTCCATTTCTAACATTAAAATTGTAGGTTTGAGTCAACAAAGAAGAAAAAGGTGATAGCTTCTAAAAAAAAACGATAAACAAAAAAAAATATGAATGCT
Organism: Solanum piurae; assembly: GCA_029582685.1. Lineage (NCBI taxonomy): Eukaryota > Viridiplantae > Streptophyta > Magnoliopsida > Solanales > Solanaceae > Solanum > Solanum piurae. Next base: position 8,809 of record JAJOOO010017252.1, on the reverse strand, counting down.
TTGCTAGAGAGAGTTTAAAAGAAATGCTTATTACCTTAGTGAGTCTCCTTATTCTCCGAATAAGATTTTGTATTATTGTTTTACTACAATATGTTTCGTCTTTTCCATCCATAGCACGAGTCAGTTTGTTGAATTTTAGTTCAAGAAAATATATGTCGATGTTATGAAATATGTTAATTTATGTGGATGTCCACTACACAATTTAACTCTCCGTTACTTTTTTTCATTATGCTCCACTTTCTTCATAATCTCAAATTCCTAGTATCTTGTCTTCTACTTTTTTCGTGATCTCTTATGTTTATGGCTATCTTTTGTATGTTTTATTGGTGTATATGTTAGTTATAGAAATTTAGACATAAAAGATACTGAAACAGAACGATCACATTTATTACCAATAGAATGTTACAACATTATTTGAAACAAAAGATATACAATCCATTCCCCAATCGTATATAAACCCACAAATCCCTATCAATTAACAAGCTCACCAAACGAAATAACTGTCACACGAGCAATTAATTAACGAATAATCTATTTCTTGGGTGCCAACCTTGACTTAATTTTCTGGATTTCCTTAGTACCAACTTGAAATGTTTTAGTCAAGACATGATCAGGAACACTTGGTGATGAAGCGAACAACGTTGTAGCAATCGATTGAGTCCCCGGCAACTGGCTGTTGAACCCCGCAACGACGGCTGCTGGAACATCCCCATTGTTCTGCTGGAAATGTACAAGTCCTCTAGGGAAAGCAAACACTTCACCTTTAACAATATGTTTTGTAATCAAAACATTAGATGTTGTAATAAAGCCAACATCTAATTCACCCTCTAAAACAAAGATCATTTCAGTGGCACGAGGGTGAGTGTGAGGTGGGTTAATTCCACCAGGGGCATAGTCGATACGAGCCATGGACACACCAAGTGTGTTAAGACCAGGGACTTTCATGACATTTGCACCTGTCACTACAGAACCAAATGTATTGTTGGTTGCTCCTGCTTTTGCTATGGCCATTGATGAAAAGTCTATTTCTGAAAAGTTCTTCTTGCAAAGATAACCGTTTACGGTTAAACCTGTTTTCATGTACATAAAACAGAAAATTGCATAATCAGCATATGGTACTTAATTAGATCGAAAAGAGAATGATTAGATCATTATGTTATTAATTTGGCCATGTGTGACTCTATTTTTTTTTTAAAAGTAGTCCAACTAGACATTGGACCCCCTGAAAAAGGCTACCTCTTTTTCCGAACTTAGACGAAGATGAATAATGTTAGCTAGGTAGGTCACTTTTAGCCCCAAAAAGAGAGGTCCTTCATATTTTTTAATTTAAAGATGTTATTTGCTTTTCTTAATTTCATTGCTCTTATTACTTCCTCCAGTGAATTATTGAGTTATTTTATATGATTCAAAATAAGTGAATTGTTTAAAATTGAAGAGAATTATTGTAGAATCATATCGGATATATTGTTATTATTGCTTCTACAAGACATTTTTATTTTTTCACACATTAATCTGAAAATATTATTTTCTTTTATTTGATTCAAGACTGCTATAGTATTATATTTTGAAGAAATGTAATAAGGTCAGCCATCTACTTTTTGCCAGCTAATATACAGTTAGATCTTGATTCAACACTCATAACAAATCCTACAACAAGCTAGTAAGCAAGAATTTGGACAAGTAGAAAAGTCAACATCTATTACCAATGAGAAATTAACTAAGGCAACTAAAACCACAAAACAACTTAAATCACATCAGATGAAGAATCTACCTTTTTCTCTTACTCAATTAAAAATAAAAATTGGAACTTACTGTTGGTAAGATCAGCAACACAAACATCTTGAAGCATGTCTGGATCTCCAGCAGAAGCTTTATCTAAGCTAATGGCTAACATAGCCGCCACAGCCATAATTACAACCAATTTACCAAACACAGACATGGTGGAATTAAGAACAAAAGTATTACTACTTATTTGTTTGATTTAGGCAAAAAGAGAGGCACAGAAATAGAGGAATGTGGTAGAAGAGAAGTAGAGCTATTGAGAGAGAGACAAAACTGGATGGGCTTTATTTATAAAGAAAGAAAGAAAGAAAGAAAGAAAGAAGAGGGGCAAACCCCTTAGTATACTTTGAAGTCACGTGAGGAAAGCGTGCTAGTGTAAACGCAAAAACCATGCTGTTTTTCTCTCTTTCTCTTCCACCCAAAGCGAAGACATTAGGAAACAGGCCCAGATATGGGGCCTACTGCAGTCCTAAATCAAGCCTCAGTTTTGGGCTTATTTGGACTTTGACTTCCTGCCGTTGACGACACCTCACTAATCTATATGTGCCAAAATTACGCGGTTAATCAAACTTTATTACTTATTATAGCTATAATTTGATATAATTATCATATTTGTATAATTCACAACTAACAATTATTTGTTTGATTTGTATTTGTAGACGATGGTTTGTATTTGTATATGACAATGATTTCCTTTGATTTTCCAGGTTTGTCATCATAGACATTCAATCTTTTTGTGTATATCTTTTTAAAATTTTTATAAACGTGTAGTTTTTCAGATTTTGTATAATATAATTTATATAATGTAATTTGTATAATATATTTTGTATAATTGTTTAAAGTTCATATGTTTATGTTTGTATCAATTTGTTATTTCGAGTTTTATTATATTTGTATAATTCCAGACTTTATATTACTCAATTATACAAAAACACGTGAATTATACAAATGAGATGCAAATTATACAAATTATTGTCCCCTCCCAATCTCGCTCCCCTCTCTCCTCCCTCTCACAATCTCTCTTGCCAGAATATACAAATACATATGTATAATATACAATTATCTAACCAATATACATATACAATTCACCTCTCTCTCACTCTCTGCCCTCTCTCGCTCACCTCTCTCCTCCCTCTCCTCCCTCTCGCTCGCCCCTCTCCTCCCTCTCCCAGTCTCGCTCACCCCTCTCCTTCCTATAACATGTAGCTACGAATCGTAATTAACAAACTATAGCTATAGAGCATAATTAGATTGTTTTTTAGCGGCTATATGCGAAAGTTCCTCTTTATATGTAGAGTTTACGGCAACAACAAAATACGCAGTCTAGATGTGAACAGGAAAGGGTAAAGTGTATATAGATCTTATTATTACCTTGTGGAATAGAATTATTATTTTTAAAAGATTCTCAGCTCAAATGCATACTAATTCATAGATTTCCGTTTTTACTTGTCACTTATAACAACAAGAAAATATAATTTTTTTCTCAATATTAATCAAATTATTTTTTAGACCTATGACTATACAATTATTATGAATAGTATGATAAAATACTCATATTAATTATTATTTTTCTAAAGAGAGTGAACAGTCTAAAATAGACAAATAAAAATTAATGAAGGGAGTATGATTTTTAATCATCTTTGAGTAACCAGTCATAATAAGTTTAATGAATTTAAAATGATAAAAATTATTTTAGCAACTTTTAGAACAATTCTAATGTGATAAAAAATAATTTAGTGATTTTTACAGAATAATTGATAAGTTGAATGGTTATAAAGTACCACAAATTATATCTTTAATGACTTTTATAAAAATAATTGTATTGACTAATTATTTGAGAAATGAACTCTTCATAAAAATTAGACTCGACGCGGCATCGCAAATGTCATGGATGACATACCTATTTGAGAAATAAAAATTACGTTAATTAAATAAATGTATAGTCAATTAGTCATACATAGAAGTCTTTAATATTTGCAAATAGAAGTACAGATCGATTAAATTGATAGTACACTTCAAATTAATCCATACATTGAACTTAATTAATTATTGCTTTATTACTCTCGTTTTCAACTCGTCGAAGATCAGAGAATTGTTCACCCACTCGAAGTGAAAAAAATAATATACTTGTAGCGTACTTCTTAAATTGGGTAAAAATGTTATTCCTTTTGTCTTATTTTTGTCCATCTCCTAACTTGATTTTGATGGTCATTTTGTCCCTTTTTTTTTATCCTGACGTACGTCTGACTATGATTGATTAAAGATTATAAAAATTAACAATGCATGTACTTCCTACAATGACACAAATTAATACCAAACACAGTTAAATAATTAAGTTATTGAGTCAAAGCACTAAGTCATATGGTGGATGGTTGAAGTTATGCAGTTATTAGTTATGTATGAATCAGTTATGCAGGTAAATGCAAGACACTTATGCAGGATTAACTATTCATATATTAGTTATTTCATTTTTACAGCATAAAATAATGCATATATTCTATCATGTTTTACACATGTATTATTTATGTGAAAGAATAAAATAAGAACCAAACATTATATTAGCAATGTTTGTATAACTTATGTCGGATTTATGCGGAGATTATTTCCCCCATTTTTGTAACCAAACATGGTATAAAGTTATGCTAGTTAAAATATATGCATAAGTCTTCCTTAATCAGCAACCAAACCGTCCCATGAATATTTTAAGCGATTGTTAGGTAAGATGTATAAGAATAGTACTGAATATGATGTATCAGTTATGATGACAATATTATTTTTATGAATTGTATGATTTGTTGTCTTAAATGAGTAGTGTATTAAAATTGGAACAATATTGAATAGTCACTGGGTAATGTTGTTATTTTCGTAATAAATAAAGAAGTTTGAAAACTAAAAATAGTGTGAGTGTCAATGTTACGTTGATTGTTGATTGCGGTGTAGGATTTCAATGTTACGGATTGCAAGACTTTTACTTTTACGTTACGTAGATTAGTGTAAAACGTAAATAAAGACGTTTGTTTTTGTGTCATTTTCGTGTTACCCTCAAGTATTGGACTATAGTATATGAAGAAAATGACAGGGATTACTATTCAAAATTATGGTAAAACTCTGTTGAAGACAACATTAATTTGGTGTTAGGACTTGCTCAATAGCAAATATGTCACTAAATCATAATCAAATAATACACAAATTATATATACAATCTGTAACATCTAGTGAAATTTCAAGCTTTGACAAAGAGCTCAGGACCATCTGATCTCAAATAAGTAGAAAAACATGTGACAAAGGTAAAAATAATAATCTGTATATATAAAAAGATCGAATTTTTTAAGATTCAACCTTTTAAATTTTAATTTGTTGACGATTGCCTAGCTGCTACATCTCACTTTGGTAGGACATCATTGGGTGTGTAGGTATATTGTTGTTGTGAGGATTGGCTAGCTAATTTTGTATGATGACTTGATTGACTTTGACACATATATACCTCTCTCTAATAATTCGAACCGCTCTAATAATTGATACTACTACTATATTTTTGGAACGAAACAAAGTCAAAGAATTTTCTATCATCCTTACTTGTACCGGGCCTACCGGCCATCAACAATTCATGATAACAAATATTTTGGTAAAGGAAAAAAAACAAACATTCTGGAGATCGAAACACAAGCACTTAATTAACATCCAATTTCGCACACATAATTGTTACATGATGATAAAGCTTCTCTTATTGACATTACAAACAAAAATCAAAACATCACCCACTAGTTAACAAAACAACATGAATTAAACAAATTTGTTGAGAAATAAAATTTTAGTATTTAATTCTTGGGTGCAAATTTAGCCTTAATCTGCTGAACTTGCATAGTACCAATTTGGAATGCTTGAGCCAATATATCATTAGGAACACCTGGTGCTGGTGTTGCTGCAAACAACGTTGTTGCAATCGACTGTGTACCAGCTAATTGACTATTGAACCCAGCAATAACAGCTGCTGGATATTTGCCATTGTTCTTTTGGAAATGAACAAGTCCTCTAGGAAAAACAAACACTTCTCCTTGTACAATGTGCTTAGCGACCAATACATTAGCTGTAGTAATAAAACCAACATCTAATTCACCTTGTAAAACGTAAATCATCTCCGTGGCTCGTGGGTGGAGGTGGGGTGGGTTAATGCCACCAGGAGCATAGTCGATTCGAGCCATGGACACACCTAAGGTGTTAAGCCCAGGGATAGCCATAACGTTAGCTCCAGTGACAAGGGAACCAAATGTGTTGTTTGTGGCTCCTGGCTTTGAAATAACCATTGACGAGAAATCAGCTGCGGAGAACATATTCTTGCATGGAAATCCGTTCACCTTCAACACTGTTACACAATCAGATCACTTATAAGTTAGTACATATATATATTGAATAGAACGCACGCACGTCTTAGCTTAACTTACTTGAGGTGAGATCAGCAACACAAACATCTTGCAGCATATCTGGATCTCCCGCACAAGCTTTATCTGAGTTAATAGCTAATAATGCCATAATTACCATAATTAAAGGGAACATTTTTCTAAAGACAGCCATTTGGAATTGGACAGAGAAGATTGAATATAAATTTTTATGGATAATGAAAAGAGAAATTAGGCAGTTTATTTATAGGGTGAGAATTAGAAGCCGGACAAATCAAATTGATGTAATTGGAATCTTAGTTTACATAAGATAATTTGTGTTTGAGCACGAAACATGCCATTTGCTAATTGTTAATAATTTGACTATAATCTATTCGAGTTGTTGTCAAGTTTTATCCAGCTCATTGTGCTATTAATTTCTTTTAAGGAAATGAACTTCTTTACTAAAAAGAAATTAAAAATAGGAAATAGTCTTCATTATATATCACAATTTGACATGTTCTAACAAGCTATAATCACAAGTTGACTTTCACAAAATTGAAATGGTACTATATATATAATTAACAAGTCTGAATAAGTTTATGCCGGAGCTCATCATAGGAATAATTAAGGTCTAGTTGGTAACCTCGAAATGAAAACTTAAAAATAAAAATAAAGAATTATGTTGGTTAATTATTACTTAGCATATAATATTTGAAATGGTCCATTAAGAATGAAGGATATAAAATAAATATGCTTCTTAATTATCCTAACAATTAAACGGTATGACATAACTCTTTTGACATTCAGTAAATAGTGCGTAATATTTGACCTGATTTTGAAAAATTACTAGTATAGCTAAGGTATATTTTAATTAGAGATCCCTTAAATTTTCCTTAACTTGGACTTCAATTGGAACGTGAAAATTACAGATATATATACATCAAATTTCTCTTATTATATAAGAGACAGTTAGTGCAGGCAAGTCTCCGTCGACGTATCGACGTGCCTACTTCAGTGTTTTTTTTTTTTTAAAAATAAAAATTATTTCTTTTGTTCTACTTTAATTTAATTAGTATATAATCTTTTCGAAATTATGGAGTTCTTTTTAGCTAAGACTTTTAAAATCAATGTGTCTGCTTCAGCGTGTTTTGGAAAAAAATCAAAAAATTATTTCTTTTGTTTTACTTTAATTTAATTAGTGTATAATTTTTTTTAGGTCTGACTTTTAGTTCTCCGTCGACGTGTCTGCTTCAACATGTTTTTGAAAAATAATTAAAAAATTATTTCTTTTGTTAAACTTTAATTTAATTAGTCTATTTTCGAAATTATGGAATTAATCATTTTTAGCTATGACTTTTAAAATCGACGTGCTTCCTTCGGCATGTTTCGGGAATTTATTTTTAAAGAAAACTATTTCTTTTGTTCTACTTTAATTTAATTAGTGTATAATTTTTTCAAAATTATGAAATTCTTTTTAGCTATGACTTTTAGTTTTAAATTAAAGATTTCACGCTGAAATAGGAACGTCTTAGTCGACGTGCCTACTTCAGCGTGTTTCGGAATATATTTTAAAAAAAATCTTTTTTTTCCTTCTACAATTTAATTAGTATAATTTTTTCGAAATTATGGAATCTGTTTTGGCTATAACTTTTAGTTTTAAATTCATATTTTTTAGTTATTGCTTTATTATTTTGAATGTTGGTAATATTTGTTTATATCTTGTAACTACTTTGAGTAAAGAATTAACGGTTGATGACGAAAAATACTTTAATTATAGACATCTTAATGGACCTCTTCACAATAAATTTGCGCAAACAAAAAGTAACTAACCACTTATATATCTAAAAAACATATTAAATTTATTCAACTTTCTAAATTTTACATATATCACATAAATTAAAATAAATAAAAAATATTAAGATATTGGGCCCGTGCTAGCACGGGCACCTGTATCTAGTATCAATATAAAAGATAGTATATACCTAGTGTTTAAACTCTGCATATGTAGCATGTGTATACTATAAAATTTGAATTTAACTCTGCTCGAGTATCTTTTAAAAATAATTTATTTGTCTTTGCTAACGTAGAGATGAGGGTGTTGCATGTGTATACTATAAAATTTGAATTTAACTCTGCTCGAGTATCTTTTAAAAATAATTTATTTGTCTTTGCTAACGTAGAGATGAGGTTTGTGTATACATTGTTATATGTATATGAACAGTGTAAAAGAAATCGTCAAAATATACTTAAAAGATAATTATTCATAATAAGTGAAATTAAATAATTTTGAAACAGAAGAGGCATATAGTTGTGATAACATGATAAAGTACTATGACAATAATAAATTGTTTACAGTACATAGTGAATATATATAACTAGTTAATGCCTAATTTATCAAAACAACTTGCACTTCCTAGACAGATAACACTGGATTGTTAATCGTTATGCAAAGATAATTGAAGGGCCTCCAAATGGACTACGTCCAAGTCAAATCAGAATGGTAGAGAATAATTCAACATAATTAATAACAAAAATTAAACAAAGAATTACAGTTGTTTTGGAACTGAGGACATATCTAGCTAAGGGGACATTTAATCTCATGAATATCAATGATATGTTATACAAATATTATCAATTATTAGATCCGT
>JAJOOO010017251.1:0-24089 GCA_029582685.1 Solanum piurae | reverse complement strand
TCACATATGATACCAAATTGATACAATAGAAGAATTCAAAATATTTGAACAATAATTTGTACGAAACCACAAATTAAATCATAATCATATAGCACATTCAAATCTTATATTTTTTTAAACTTAAATATATATCAATATAATATAGTTGACAATTTTTATTTTTTTAAATCACATATGATACCAAATTGATACAATAGAAGAATTCAAAATATTTGAACAATAATTTGTACGAAACCACAAATTAAATCATAATCATATAGCACATTCAAATCTTATATTTTTTTAAACTTAAATATATATCAATATAATATAGTTGACAATTTTTATTTTTTTAAATCACATATGATACCAAATTGATACAATAGAAGAATTCAAAATATTTGAACAATAATTTGTACGAAACCACAAATTAAATCATAATCATATAGCACATTCAAATCTTATATTTTTTTAAACTTAAATATATATCAATATAATATAGTTGACAATTTTTATTTTTTTAAATCACATATGATACCAAATTGATACAATAGAAGAATTCAAAATATTTGAACAATAATTTGTACGAAACCACAAATTAAATCATAATCATATAGCACATTTAAATCCTATATTTTTTGAAACCTGAAATGAACTTCACTTTTTACTCTTTACTCAACTCAAAACTCAAGTCTTAAAACAAGTTTAAGCATTTGCAAAAGACTTTTGAAAAGACTCTAAGAACTCTCTAGACTTGACTCTTAACTTTTCTTGAATTTGAATTTATGGATTCAAGGTTATGATTCATGTTTATGGATGATATCATGATGTTTAGACGTACCTTAGAGTGTAGAAATCAACTAGAAATCATAGGTACGATTCAAGGAAACTCGAATGGAAAGAAGTGGGAAAGGGTAGAAGACTTGGCGACCCTAGCGCTCTAAGTGGCGCTGGGCGCTAGAGGCCAACCTACAGAACTTGGGTTGGGGCGCTCTGAGTGGCGCAACGCCCTAAAGCCCTACCTATAGAAACTTATGTGGGGTGCTCTGAGTGGCACGACACTCTACCCCTTTTCCCCAAATTTTTGACGAATTTTCTTGTTCGTTTTTCGACCCTAATTCGTCTAGATTCAATTGGTTCCTTCCCCAAACATTTAGATTCGAATACCCAACCAAAGTATACAATAATCTGCTCGAAAATAACTTCAAATCTCATGAAACTAACTCAAGAACTTCTCAAGAACTCAACAATCAAGAACCCAATAGAAACTTCAACAAAATCCATCAAGAACTCAATTTCTCTACTTTCAAAAACGTAAATACACTGAAATAAATCATGATTGACGCGTGGGTGAACGAACCTAACTCTATGTGATCTCACATACCTCGTAGGGATTAACCCTTGGCGAAATCCACAAGCTAAACTTCAAGAACGCGACGAATCCTTGGCTTCTTCTCCTCTCTTCTCTCAAAACCCTAGCGTAATGTTATGAAGCGTAAACTGAACTAAATCAGTTTAGACCCCAATTAAATTACTAAAAATGAATTAAACCAATTGGGTATGAAAAATACCAAAATGCCCCTTTAAAATCCGATTAAATTTCCTTATCTAGACAACCCAACTTCGAATGGGTATATCTCCCTCATACAAGCTTGAAAATTAGCAAATTTGGTGGCATTGGAAATATAATTCAAAGACCTTTCATTTGATATCTTATAGCACTCCTAACTCATCCTGTATTGAGAGTTATGGTCGTTTGAAGTTGACCCAAAACTTTATACTTAGCAAAACTTGCCAAACTTTCCAAATTTAATCTTTCAAAAAATGGTTTCTTTCTTTTTCTAGTTCTTTCAAATAGCGGGGTGTTACAGATCAAATCATATTAAATACATTTTTAAGCAAAACAAATCATATCAAAATATTATGCATCTTTAGCATACTTTTCTTTGTTGTCTGATTTGTTAGTTTTCAAGATTTACCGTTATTAGCTTCTGAAAGATGCCTTGTTAGTTCGGTCTCAACACAAAAAAAAAAATCAAAATTTTACCTCTAAAAATATTTTTTTTTGTCTTACATTTCTCTCTCTCTTTTCTTGGCCTTAGAAAGTTGCTTTACTTTATGGGTGCGTTTCCTCACTCAGCAGAGCGGCACTATTACTTATGGGACAAAAAGAATTCAATAAAATTTGTTCTTTAATTACAAAATGGCACTATTACTTCTCTATGTACCTGTTGGGCTTATGGGAGTCCATTCAGATTCTTGTTTGTTTGTGCGTGAGTGTACCTAGCGGGTCTTATGGGGGGGGGGTAGCTGGGTTTAGGTTAAATATCCTTAGACTATCTCTTTGATTGTTCTTCTCTTATTTCTGTTGACCTCTGTTAATGTTTGATTCTATCTTTTCCGTATGTTTCTACCTTTCTTGCTTAGTCGGCCTATGATGCCTACTGGGTACCTGTTGCTTTGGTACTCATGCTTTGGTTTATACCTTTGTATTAATTTTTGTATATAATGTTATATTCAATGTATATCTCAAATTTTTATTTGTCTTACATTCGATTGAAAAAAAAAAGATTTTTGTTTAAATTTTTTAAAGTTTGGGTGGTCCACCTTTCAATGTAACTCATTAATTTTTTATTTTTGTTACTTGTTCTTTTCCCTTCTTTAAATAATAAAAAATATTTTTTGTTAAGTTTGGGTGGTCCGCCCTTTAATGTGACTCGTTGATTTTTTATTTTATTCACTTGTTCTTTAAATAATAAAAGAGATTTTTTTTGTTAAATTTGGGTTGTCTGCCCTTCAATGTGACTCATTGGTTTTCATTTCGATTATTGTTTCTTTCAAAAATTATTTGTTGTTCAAAATATATGTTTTATGTCATATCTGAACGAACTACGCAAGCCTGATTCTCATCTCAATGAGATACATAGGCAGCTCTTTCAGGGTTCGGTATTCTTTATTCAAAAGATTCTTTATTTTTTCTTCTTTTTAAAATGTTATATTTTAAAATTAATCTTTTTGACTTGGTTGGTGCCAACACAGTTAGAGTATGCATATGAAAAATTAATTGATACAATAGAGAAAGATTGTCTTCTTGCTAAACCATAGATTCTTTTGATACCTCTCATTCATACTTTTGTTACACCTGAAAATATTCTCTTACATGCATTCAAGATAATTACAAAACCAGATTCATTGTTTCATGTGCATTTTGTAGTGAACTTTTGATTAAATTCAATTGTGTTTCTTTGTTTGATCTAGAACTTGGCCGAAATGTTGTTGAGGCAAAATTTTGAGTAACGTTTGATTTGGAAAATGACCAAATGATATCAATCCTTAGTATGCCTCCACTTTGAGCCTAAAACCTTTTCTTTGGACAATCACATTTTTAGCCTATACCCTTATGAGTGCTCATACGCACTATCCCTCTCTTGACGCAACATTCTTGAGCACACTAACACATGCAAGTTACAAAAGAAGATTTAAATTTCGAATTTGTCAAACACAAAAGTTACCAAAGTCTTAGAAAGTCAAGAATGCAAAAACGACCTCAAAAGAAAGAAGAAATAGTTGAAAATTCCTTACAAGTTCAAATAAGTCAAATTTCAATAAATGAAGAACAATACTCCAAGAAATTAGGAGAAACTTCAAAATATGAAGAGAAGGGGGAAAATGTAACACCCTGTAACTAGAAAGAAGTTAAAAAGTGGAAATAGTCATTTTTGGAAAGAATATAAAATCTGGAAATTTTGTTAAGTATGTTAAGTTGGATTTTCGGTCAACTTCAAACGACCATAACTTCTAGCTCAGGATGAGTTAGGTGTGTTTTCAGATATCGTAGGAAAGATCTTGGAATAATATTTCTAACGCCGCCAAGTTTGCGCGATTCCAAATTTTTATGAGTAAGATATTCCCATTCGAAGTTGGGTTGTGTGAATAAGAAATGTCCAATCCGGATTTTAGAAGGGTAGTTTGTTCTTTTCCTTACCCTTTAATTTTAATTCATTTTTTGGTAATTACTTAGGGGTTTAAACTGAACTTGGTCAGTTTACGCTTTGGAGAAATTGAGTTAGGGTTTTAGAGAAGAGAAAAGAAGAGAAGAAAAGAGAAGGAGAAGCAAGGAAATCGTCAAGTTCTTGAAGCTAAGATCATGGATTTCGTCAAGGGGTGATTCCTACGAGGTATGTGAGATTACATAGCGTTGGGTCCATTCACCCATGCGCCAAACATATTTAATTCAACGATTTTCATCCTAAAAGAGTTAGAATTTGATATTCTTGAGTTGTGTTCTTGAATTGTTTCCATTCCTGAACTTACATGTGATTGATGGCTTTTCTTGAGACATTTTAGCGATGTTAAGAGTTGTTTCGAGTTAGATTCTAGTGTACATGCTTTGGGTATCTGAATCTAAAAAAATATTGAGAAATGAATCGATTTAAAATGAAGGAACAGCAGGCGCGGCGCCCCCATAGCGCCAGGCAGGCTGGGGAGGCGCGCCAGCAGTGTGCCATTTTGGATCCCCAGTAAGTTGGGGTTGGCGCGGCGCGCCTGAGACGTGCCTGGATCGTCGTTTTTCACCAGTTTTTCGTCGTTTAGCCTATTTAAGTTCTTTTAAAGTGTACTAATACTTTCCATTGATTCTAACTACTCTAAATGACTTCTAAACATCTATAAATCATCTAGAAACATGAACCCTAACCTTGAATCCATAAATTCAAATTCAAGGAAAGTCAAGAGCCAAGTCTAGGAAGTTCTTAGAGTCATTTCAAGAAGTATTTTGCAAATGCTTTTAACTTTGTTTTAAGACTTGAAGTTCAAGTTGAGTAAAGAGTAAAGTTTGAAGTTTATTTCTTCAAAAGTATGTGGGGACTATGTATTCCCAAAGAGTTTAAAATATTTTCATATTTAAATAAGAACGGAAACTGAGATTTCCAAAGAGCCTTTGAGCTAGTTTTCAGGAAAAAGAGTAATTACTTTCTAAGTAAAGCAAGAGAGGAAACTTTGATTTCCAAAGATAGCCTTTGAGCTAAGTTTTTGAGCAATTATCTCAAATCACAGAAAGAAGTCTGTTTTTAAACATAAGAGCTAGTATCATATTTTGGGAGTAGTATTGAGCACCGATATGGGGGAGAGTTTAGATAACTCATAGCTCCCATAAACCATGTAGTCATCATGGGTTAAAAAGGGTCATACTTTTTAGATGATTCCTTTAGTGCTTTTTAGCATAGACTAGTGGATCCACTTAGTAGTTCAGGTTCTATACCCTCGGCAAGGTATAGGACGACCCTGGCAGCGTGAGGCAAAATGTTATATCATCACAATAGTTCTTACGTGATGGTTGTCGGTTAGAGAAACTACCATAGAAGTAATTGTATTCTTATATACATAATTTATTGTATTTTTACATACATTTAAGAGTTATATGTATCTTTGCATACACACAGAGTTGACATCATGTTTTAAACAACTTTTCTTTATATTGCACTTGTTTTAAACTACTTTATATTGAAATTAGTTCAGTTATGTTGAGTTGAGTTGAACCAGGTAAGTTCTTCAGTTCCTTTCAAGCTTATGTCTTGTTTTAGAATTCCCTTCGCATACTCGTACATTCAATGTACTGATGCCATTTGGACTGCATCTTATTATGATGCAGACATAGGTAACCAGGATCATCATCCAGCACCTCGTTGATCCAGTTGAGCATTCAGAGTCAGTTGGTGAGCCTCCTTGCTCTCCGTAGGGCTCATTTGTTATCATTTGGTTTTTAGTAATTCATTTGTTAGGATGATCGGGATTCTTGTCCCAACATCCATCTCAATTGTTAGAGGCTTCATAGATAGACAGTCAGATGCTAGTTCTTTAGTCTTTTCATTGTTATCATCTTATGTTGAGACTTTAGTTTGCCTTAATGACTAGTTAAATGTTTTCTTTATAATATTCTAAGCTTTGTTTGATTTTATCTTGTTAAGCCTTCCGCTGAGTAAGTAAGCCAGACCAAGGGTTCGCTTGAGGCCAACAATGGTTCTCGAGTGCCAGTCCCGCCCAGGGTGTAGGCTCGGGGGGTGACAAACTTGGTATCAGAGCCCAGAGTTGAAGAGTCCTAGAGTGTCTATGAAGCCATGTCTGTAGAGTCCTAGTTCTTGGTGTGAAGCGCACCACATCTATAATTAGGAGGCTACAACACTTAGGAAACTTTCTTACTTCTTTCACACTTATTTCATGCGTTAGAGTTTGATCTCTAAAAAGTTTCCTTCTAATTCGTGCTTACGCGTGTTTTCAGATAATCATGCCTCCACGAAGAGCTGTTAGAGGTCGTTCTTCTAGGCGTAATGTTGAGGAGCAAGGGGTACCTAATGCACCTGAAGTGCAACCCCAATGAGAAGTTACCAATGCTGAATTTAGGGAAGCAATTAGGATGCTAAGTCAAGCTGGGACTAATCAGGTTGGGCAACAAAGAAGAGCTTAACAAGAAGAGGCTGACACTTCGAGGATTCGTGAGTTCTTGAGGATGGACCCTCCAAGTTTCACTGGTTCAAGCACTACTGAGGATCCACAGAACTTTATTGAGGAGCTGCAAAAGGTATTTGATGTCATGCACGTTGCAGATACTGAGAGGGTGGAACTAGCTTCATACCAAATGAAGGGTGTCACTAGGATTTGGTTCGATCAATGGAAGAAGAACCAAGCTGATGATGCACCACCTGCGAGTCCGGCTTATTTTGAGGAGGCCTTCTTGGGGAATTTCTTCCCCTGAGAACTGAAAGAGGCTAAGGTACGAGAGTTCCTCACACTTAAGCAGGATTCTTTGAGCGTTCATGAGTATGGGTTGAAGTTTACCCAACTATCCCGTTATGCTCCGGAGATGGTTGCAAATATGATGAGTATAATGAGTCTATTTGTTGCTGGGTTGTCCCGTCTATCAAGCAAAGAGGGCAGGGCAACGATGCTGATTGGGGACATGGATATATCGAGGTTAATGGTATATGTGCAACATGTTGAGGAAGAGAAGCTAAGGGATAGAGAAGAGTTGAAGAACAAGAGAGCTAAGACAGGGAATGAGTCCGGGCAGCAGAAGAGTAATGCGAACCGGTCATTCTTCCAACAGAAACAGAAGGGACCTGCTCTATCATTTGCTAGTGCACCTACACCTAAGAATAAAAGTGAGTACAATAGTCAGAATTTCAGAGCCAAACCTGCCTATTCTCAGGGTAGTATGGTGCAAGGGGTAGTAAGCCTCCTGCCTGCGCTAAGTGTGGTAGGAACCACTCAGGTACATGTCGTGAGGGCTCCACTGGTTGCTTCAAGTGTGGACAGAATGGTCATTTCATGCGAGAATGTCCAAAGAACAAGCAGGGCAGGCGTAATGGGGGTAATAGAACCTAGTGTTCTTCAGTTGCTCCACCAGACAAAGCTGCACCTAGAGGGGTTACTTCCGGTACTGGCGGAGGATCAAACCGCCTATATGCTATTACCAGCCTCCAAGAGCAAGAGAATTCGCCAGATGTTGTCACTGGTATGATCCAAGTCTTTAACTCTAATGTTTATGATTTGCTAGACCTAGGAGCGAGTTTGTATTTTGTAACTCCTTATGTTGCTATGAATTTTGATGTTATTCCTGAGTAACTTAGTGAACCCTTTAGTGTTTCTACACTTGTTGGTGAGTCTATTCTAGCAGAGAGAGTCTATCGTGATTGTCCCCTTTTCGTCAATCACAAGAGTACCATGGCTGATTTAATTGAGTTAGACATGGTAGATTTTAGTGTCATTCTTGGTATGGACTGGCTTCATACCTGTTATGCCTCAGTTGATTGTAGAACTCGAGTTGTCAAGTTTCAGTTTCCAAATGAGCCAGTCTTAGAGTGGAAAAGCAGTTCAACAGTGCCTAAGGGTCATTTTATTTCGTACCTTAAGGCAAGGAAGTTAGTTTCTAAGGGGTGTGTCTATCACTTAGTCCAAGTTAATGACTCTAGTGTTGAGATACCTCCTATTCAGTCAGTTTCAGTAGTAAGAGAGTTTCCAGAAGTCTTTCTAGATGATCTTCTCGGAGTCCCTCCTGAGAGAGAGATAGACTTCGGTATAGATGTTCTTCCAGACACTCGTCCTATATCTATCCCATCATATAGAATGACACCAGCAGAGTTGAAAGAGCAGTTAAAAGATCTCCTTGATAAGGGTTTCATTCGACCAAGTGTCTCACCTTGGGGTGCTCCGATCTTATTTGTGAGAAAGAAAGATGGTTCCCTTAGGATGTGTATAGATTACCGTCAGTTGAACAAGGTTACCATCAAGAACAAATATCCTCTTCCGAGAATTGATGATCTTTTCGATCAATTTCAGGGTGTCACCTATTTCTCTAAGATAGACCTCAGATCTAGTTACCATCAGTTAAGAGTAAGGGAATGTGATATTCCAAAGACAGCTTTCAGAACCCGTTATGGTCATTATGAGTTCTTGGTCATGTCCTTTGGTTTGACCAATGCGCCTGCAACATTCATGGATCTTATGAATAGAGTATTCAAACCATATTTAGATATGCTTGTTATCGTCTTTATTGATGACATACTAATCTATTCAAGGAATGAAGAAGATCATGCTAGTCATCTCAGAATAGTTCTTTAGACTTTAAAAGGTAGGGAGTTATATGCCAAGTTCTCTAAGTGTGAGTTTTGGCTTGAGTCTGTGGCATTCTTAGGCAACATTGTGTCTGGAGAGGGAATTAAAGTTGATACTCAAAAAATTGAGACAATACAGAGTTGGCCTAGACCCATATCTCCAATTGATATTAGGAGTTTCTTGGGTTTGGTTGGCTATTATAGAAGGTTCGTAGAGGGGTTCTCATCTATTTCATCCCCTTTGACCAAGTTAACTCAGAAGACATTGAAGTTTCAATGGTATGAAGCTTGTGAGAAAAGCTTTCAGGAATTGAAAAAGAGGTTGACTACTTCCCCAGTTTTGACCTTACCAGAAGGTACACAAGGTTTTGTGGTGTATTGTGATGCGTCTAGAGTTGGTTTGGGTTGTGTATTAATGCATAATGGAAAGGTTATAACTTATGCCTACAGACAGCTGAAAGGTCATGAGAAGAACTACCCAACCCATGACTTAGAGTTGGCTGCCGTAGTATTTGCTTTGAAGGTATGACGTCATTATTTGTATGGTGTTCACGTAGATATGTTCACATATCACAAGTGCCTTCAGTATGTGTTTACTCAGAAAGAGCTTAATCTCAGACAAAGGAAGTGGTTAGAATTACTCAAGGATTATGACATGAGTATTCTTTACCACTCAGGTAAGACTAATGTTGTTGCTGATGCTTTAAGCAGGTTGTCTATGGGTAGTACCGCCCATGTTGAGGAAGAAAAAAGAGAGTTAGCGAAAGATATGCATAGACTTGCACGCTTGGGGATCCGACTAATGGATTATACAGAAGGAGGAGTGGTGGTGATGAATGGGGCAGAATCATCATTAGTGTCAAAAGTAAAAGAGAAGCAAGACCAAGATCCCATTTTGCTCGAATTGAAGGAAAATGTTCATAAGCAGAAAGTAATGGCTTTTGAACAAGGGGGAGATGGTGTATTGATGTATCAAGGTAGATTTTGTGTACCAAGGTTGGATGAACTCCAAGAGAGGATCATGGAGAAAGCTCATAGCTCCAGATATTCCATTCATCCGGGTTCCACAAAGATGTATCGAGATTTGAGAGAAGTTTATTGGTGGAGTAGTATGAAGAAGGGCATTGTAGAATTTGTTGCTAAATGTCCGAATTGCCAACAAGTTAAATTAGAGCACCAAAGACCCGGTGGTTTGGCTCACAATATAGAACTTCTGGAATGGAGGTGGAAGATGATTAATATGAATTTCATCATAGTTTTACCAAGGTCTCGCAGGCAGCATGATTCGATTTGGGTGATTGTTGATAGAATGACAAAATCAGCCCACGTTTTACCGGTAAAGACTACCCATTTAGCAGAAGATTATGCCAGATTATATATTCAAGAGGTAGTAAGATTTCATGGAGTCCCTGTTTCAATTATATCAGATAGGGGTACACAATTTACTACATAGTTTTGGAAGTCATTCCAGAAAGGCTTGGGTTCAAAGGTGAACTTGAGTACTCCTTTTCATCCTCAAACAGATGATCAAGCAGAGCGCACTATTCAGACCTTAGAGGATATGTTGAGGGCTTGTGTGATTGATTTCAAAGGTAATTTGGATGATCACCTACCTCTTATTGAGTTTGCTTACAATAATAGTTACCACTCTAGCATCCAAATAGCTCCTTATGAAGCTCTTTATGGGAGAAGATGCAGATCTCCTATTGGATGGTTTGAAGTTGGTGAAGCAGGGTTGATAGGACCATATCTAGTTCATCAAGCTATGGAGAAGGTGAAGGTGAAGGTGATTCAAGAGAGGTTGAAAATGGCACAGATTCGTCAGAAATCCTACACTGATGTTAGGATAAGGGAGTTAGAGTTTGAAGTAGATGATTGGGTATATCTTAAAGTATCACCCCATGAAGGATGTTATGAGATTTGGTAAGAAGGGGAAGCTTAGTCCCCGATATATTGGCCCTTATAGAATATCGAAAAGGGTAGGTAATGTAGCCTATGAGTTGGAGCTACCACAAGAGTTAGCCGCGGTTCATCCGGTCTTTCACATATCCATGTTGAAGAAGTACATGGGTGATCCTTCATTGATCATACCAACCGAAGATATTAGCATCAAGTATAGTTTATCTTATGAGGAGATTCCGGTTCAGATTCTAGATCGCCAAGTTCGCAAGTTGAGGACTAAGAAAGTAGCATCAGTCAAAGTCCTTTGGAGGAACCAATTTATTGAGGAAGCAACTTGGGAAGCTGAGGAGGATATGAAGAAGAGATATCCACATCTCTTCGAATCTGAATAAATTCCAGACCAAAGTACTAATTCTCTTCTTAGTACTCTTTAACTTATGAGATTGCATGTTGTATTTGCATTGCTTGTTGGGTGTTTGAGCTGAATGTTAGATGTTACACCCTTTAGCCCACTAAGAGTAAGCTCATTCGAGGACGAATGTTCTCAAGGAGGAGATATTGTAACACCCCGTAACTAGAAAAAAATAGAAAGAAGTTAAAAAGTGGAAATAGTCATTTTTTGAAAGAATATAAAATCTGGAAATTTTGTTAAGTATGTTAAGTTGGATTTTCGGCCAACTTCAAATGATCATAACTTCTAGGTCAGGATGAGTTTGGTGTGTTTCCAGATATCGTAGGAAATATCTTTGAATAATCTTTCCAACTCCGCCAAGTTTGCGCGATTCCGAATTTGTATGAGTGAGATATGCCCATTCGAAGTTGGGCTGTTTGAATATGAAATGTCCAATCCAGATTTTAGAAGGGTAGTTTGGTCTTTTCCTTACCCTTTTGTTTTATTCGTTTTTTGGTAATTACTTAGGGGTCTAAACTGAACTTGGTCAGTTTACGCTTTGGAGAAATTGAGTTAGGGTTTTAGAGAAGAGAAAAGAAGAGGAGAAAAGAAAAGGAGAAGCAAGGAAATCATCAAGTTCTTGAAGCTAAGATCGTGGATTTCGTCAAGGGGTGATCCCTACAAGGTATGTGAGATCACATAGAGTTGGGTCCATTCACCCACGCACAAAACTTGTTTAATTAAGTGATTTTCATCCTAAAAGAGTTAGAATTTGATCTTCTAGAGTTGTGTTCTTGAATTATTTCCATTCCTGAACTTACATATGATTGATGGATTTTCTTGAGACATTTTAGTGACGTTAGGAGTTGTTTCGATTTAGATTCTAGTGTACATGCTTTGGGTATCTGAATCTAAGAAAATATTGAGAAAAAGAATCGATTTAAAATGATTTAGGATCAGAAAACGAGACCAAAAGTTTGTCAAATTTTGCCTGAAGGAACAGCAGGCGCGACCCGCCCCCATAGCGCCAGGCAGGCTGGGGTGGCGCGCCAGTAGTGCGCTATTTTGGATCCCCAGTAAGTTGGGGCTGGCGCGGCACGCCAGGAAAGCACCCGGATTGTCATTTTTCACTAGTTTTTCATTTTTTAGCCTATTTAAGTCCTTCTAAAGTGTAATAGCACTTTCCATTGATTCTAACTACTCTAAATGACTTCTAAACATCTAGAAATCATCCAGAAACATGAATCCATAAATTCAAATTCAAGGAAAGTCAAGAGCCAAGTCTAGGAAGTTCTTAGAGTCTTTTCAAGAAATCTTTTTGCAAATGCTTTTAACTTTGTTTTATTACTTAAAGTTCAAGTTGAGTAAATAGTAAATAGTAAAGTTTGAAGTTTATTTCTTCAAAAGTATATGGGGACTATGCTTTCCCAAAAAGTTTAAAATATTTTCACATTTAAATAAGAACGAAAACTGAGATTTCCAAAGAGCCTTTGAGCTAGTTTTCAGAAAAGAGTTATCGCTTTCTAAATAAAGCAAGAGAGGAAACTTTGATTTTCAAGATAGCCTTTGAGCTATGTTTTTGAGCAATTATGTCAAATCACAGAAAGAAGTATGTTTTTAAAAATAAGAGCTAGTATCATATTTTTGGAGTAGTATTGAGCATCGATATGGGGGAGAGTTCAAACTACTCACAGCCCCCATAAACCATGTAGCCATCAAGGGTTAAAAAGGGTCATACTTTTTCCATTTGGCCTGAATCTTATTATGATGCAGACACAGGTAACCGGATCATCATCCAGTGCTCCGTTTATCCAGTTGAGCATTCAGAGTCAATTGGTGAACCTCCTTGCTTTCCGGAGGACTCGTTTGTTATCTTTTGATTTTTAGTATTTCATTTGTTAGGATGATCAGGGGTCTTGTCCCAACATCCATCTCAGTTGTTAGAGGTTTCATAGATAGACAATCAAATGTTAGTTCTTTAGTCTTTTCATTGTTATCATCTTATGTTGAGACTTAAGTTTGCCTTAATTTCTAGTTGAATGTTTTCTTTATAACATTCTAAGCTTTGTTTGAGTTTATCTTGTTAAGTTAAGTCTTCCACTGAGTAAGTAAGCCAGACCAAGGGTTCTCTTGGGGCCAACAATGGTTCTCGAGTGCTAGTCCCGCCCATGGTGTAGGCTCGTGGCGTGACAGACAAAAAGCTAAGACAAGCTAAGCTTCAAAAGAAGTCAAAAAGTGTAAAAACAAGGGATGATAAAGAGGATCAAATGCTAAAAGCGTAATAAAAGTTGAAAGCACAAAGTCAGTGCAATATTCAAGAAAGAATTTAGTCACTTTTTTCCAAATATTATCCTACCTGTATCTAAGCCTACATAATTAGCCAATAACCAGTTTCATTTCAAATGTTCTCACATTAGTGGAGATTTACAAGAAGGTCAAGCCTATGATATCACAATTGTATGCATTGAACATTTTTCTGAGTGAGTGAATTTTGCATAATGTCCTCAAATCAAAACACTTTAAATGTGTGCGAATTGAGACTTTATTTGTGGTGAGGGCACTTGAAACATGATATTTGGTCTAGTTCAAAACTTTGTTTGTAGCAATATAAACAAATCTTGTCATTACTTGAGTACATTTGAGGTACCATTTGAATCCATAAAAATTACCTCGAAGTTAATCTTAGTTGAATTGAGAGAAATTTCTATGAAAAATTATTGTTGGCGCTAATTGTAACACCTCGCTAAGTGAAAGAGCTGGAATTAGAAAGAGTCATTTTTGGAAAGAATGAAAAATCTGGAAATTTGTTTAAGTTATGTTAAGTTTGAGTTTTGGGTCAACTTCAAACAACCATAACTTTCAATACAGGAGTAGTTGGGTGGAAAACAAGATACCGTAGGAAATATCTTTGAATTATCTTTCCAACTCCATCGAGTTTTCTCATTTTCAAGTTTGTATGAGGGAGATATGCCTAGTTTAAGTCGGGCTGTTTAGATAAGGAAAGTCAAAACTGGATTTTAGAAGGGTATTGTGGTCTTTTCACTACCCAATTAGTTAAATTAGTTTTTGGTAATTACTTAGGGGTCAAAACTGAATTGGTTCAGTTTAGACAATTGAAAATTCATGCTAGGATTTTAGAGAGAACAACTCAAGAGGAGAAGAGAAGAGGAAAGTCAAGATTCGTCATTTTCGTGAGGAATTGATTGTGGATTTCGCCAAGGATTCGATCCTACGAGGTATATGAGTTCACATAGCATTGGGTTCATCCACCCACATGTCAAACATGTTTAATTCAGTGTAATTTCTTCCAAAAAGATTGAGAATTTGATGTTTTTGAGTTGTGTTCTTGAATTGCTTTCGTTCTTGAATTTGGGATGCGATTGAAGAGTTTTTGAGAGTTTAATGTCGATTATTAGAGTTACTTTGAGTTATATTCTTGTGTATATGTTTTGGGTCCATGAATCTAAAGAGATATTGAGAAAAAGAATCGAAATTAATCGAATTAAGGTCAGAAAATGAGAGGAAAAGTTTGTCAATTTCGCCTAGGGGAATGCTGGCGCGACGCGTCCCTGAAACTCCAGGAAGGCTGGGGCGACGCTCCAGCAGTGCGCCAGGTCCATCCGCCCCAACCCATTTTCGTTGTTTAGCCCATTTGAGTCATTCTAAAGTGTAGTAACACTTCCTATTGATTCTAACTACTCCAAATGACTTCTAAACACCTAGAAATCATCCATAAAAATGAATCATAACCTTGAATCCATAAATTCAAATTCAAGGAAAGTTAAGAGCCAAGTCTAGAGAGTTCTTAGAGTCCTTTCAGGAAGTCTTTTTACATATGTTTTAATCTTGCTTTAAGTCTTGAGAGTTTTGAGTTAAGTAAGAGTAACAAATGAAGTCCATTTCTCCAAAAAGATTATATGAGAACTAAGTATTCCCAAAGAGTAAATGTTTTCACATTTAAACAATAGAGGAAACATTGATTTCCAAGAGAGCATTTGAGCTAGTTTTTGAGTAATTATCTCAAACCACAGAAAGAGTTTTTGTTTTTAAACATATAAGCTGAGTATTTTGGGAGTAGTATTGAGCACCGATATAGGGACAATTTCATAATAACTCAAGTCTCCATAAACCATGTAGCCATCGTGGGTAGAAAGAGTCATACTTTTTAGATGATTCCTTAGTTCTTTATAGCATAGACTAGTGTATCCACTTAGTTGAGGCGTTCTATATCCTGACAAGTTGTATGACAGTTCTGTCAGCGTGGGCGAGACGCTGTATCATCACATAGCTCATAATGATGGTTGTCGGTTAGAGAAACTCCCACAAAGTTATATTATTTTATTATATATGCATATTGAGTTGTTTCTTACTGTTTTAAATGTTTCATATATACTGCATCTTTAATGTTGTTAAATTGTGCATTTGATTTGATTGTCCTTGAGTTCGAGTAAAGTTGAGGTAAATGTTTTTTTCAGATTACAGTTTAAGCTTTTGTATTGTTTAGATTCCCCTCGCATGCTCGTACATTCAATGTACTAATGCCATTTGGCCTGCATCGTTTTATGATGCAGATACAGGTAACCATGATCAACATACATCACCTCGTTGATCTAGTTGAGCACTCAAAGACAGTTGGTGAGCCTCCTTGCTTTCTAGAGGATTCCCTTTTAATTTCTTTGTTAGTTCAGTTATTAGGATGATTGGGGGTCTTGTACCGACATCCCTCATAGTTTTAGAGGCTTCATAGATGGATAGTTATAGTTCTCTGATCTTTCCATTTTCAGTTTTTTAGGTTAAGACTTGGTTTGCCATTGTGGCTAAGTTGAATGTTTATTTCTAAAACATTCTAAGTTATTTTGAGAAGTTGATTTAAGTGCATTTGATTTCTTAATTAATGCGTAAAGTCTTCCGCTGAGAGTCTAGCCAGGCCATGGGTTCGTTTGGGTCCTGTAATGGTTCTCGAGTGCCAGTCCCGCCTAGGGTGTAGGCTCGGGGCGTGACAAACTTGGTATCAGAGCACAAAGTTCAAGAGTCCTAAGGAGTCTATGAAGCTGTGTCTGCAGATTCCTAGTTATCGATGTGAAGCGCGCCACATCTATAGTTAGGAGGCTACAATATTTAGGAACTATCTCACTTCTTTCATATTCATTTCATGCGATAAAGTTTATCTCTATGAAAGTTTCTTTTTAACTCGTGCTTTCGCGTGTCTTTTAGATCATGCCTCCACGAAGACCTATCTGAGGTTGTCCTGCTAGGAGGAATGTTGAAGAGCAAGGGGTACCTAATGCACCAGAAGTGCAACACCAAGAAGAGGTCACCAATGATGAGTTCTGGGAAGTTATCCGAATGCTAAGTCAAGCGGCGACCAATAAAGTTGGGCAACAGAGAGGGGATAGACATGAAGTGGCTAATACTTTGAGGATCCTTGAGTTCTTGAGGATGAATCCTCCAAGCTTCACTAGTTCAAGCACTACTGAGGATCCAGAAAACTTTGTAGAGGAACTGCAGAAAGTGTTTGAGGTTATGCACGTTACCGATGCTGAGTGAGTGGAACTAGCTGCCTATCAACTGAAGTGTGTTGCTAGGACTTGGTTTGACCAGTGGAAGAAAAGTAGTGTTGGGGATGCATCGATTTTGAGTTAAACTGTGTTTGAGAGTGCTTTCTTGGGGAGTATCTTTCCCCGTGAACTAAGAGAATCCAAGGTACGAGAATTTCTTATTCTTAAGAAGGAATCTATGAGTGTTCATGAGTACAGTTTGAAGTTCACTCAACTTTCCCGATATGCTCCGGAGATGGTTGCAGATATGAGGAGCAGGATGAGTCTGTATGTTGTTGGGTTGTCTCGTCTGTCAAGTAAGAGGGGCAAGGAAGCTATGCTAATAGGGAACATGGACATAACGAGACTTATGGTTTTTGTGCAGCAGGTTGAGAAAGAGAAGCAGAGGGATATAAAAGAATTCAGAAATAAGAAAGCTAAGACAGGGAATGAGTCCGAGCAGCAAAAGAGTAATGTGAACATGTATTCCTTTCAACAAAAGCAAAAGGGACCTGCTCCATCATCTGTTAGTGCACCTGCACCAAGGAACAAAAGTGAGTAAAATATTCAGAATTCACAGAATTTCAAAGCTACACCTGCTCAGTCTCAGGGTAGTGTGGCACAATGAGGTAATTAGGCTCCTACATGTGCTAAGTGAGGTAGGAACCACCCAGTTGCTTATCGCGATGGCTCTACTGGATGTTTCAAGTACGATCAATAGGGTCACTTCATGAAAGAGTGTCCTAAGAACAGGCAGGGAAATGGAAATAGGGGCAATAGAGCCCAATCTTCTTCGGTGGCTCCACCAGATAGGGCTGCACCTAGAGGAGCTACTTCAGGTACTAGCGGAGGAGAAAACCGCCTATATGCTATCACTATTTGCCAAGAGCAAGAGAATTCTCCAGATGTTGTCACTGGTATGGTCAAAGTCTTTACTTTTGATGTTTATGCTTTACTAGATCCAGGAGCGAGTCTATATTTTGTGACTCCTTATATTGCGATGAATTTTGATGTTCTTCATGACAAACTTTGTGAGACCTTTAGTATTTCAAGAGCACCATGGCTGATTTAGTTGAGTTAGACATGGTTGATTTTGATGTTATTCTTGGTATGGACTGACTTCAAGCCTGTTATGCCTCCATTAATTGTAGAACTCGAGTTGTCAAGTTCTATTTTCCTAATGAGCCAGTTATAGGGTGGAGTAGCAGTTTAGCAGTGCCTAAATGTCATTTCATTTCG
Organism: Solanum piurae; assembly: GCA_029582685.1. Lineage (NCBI taxonomy): Eukaryota > Viridiplantae > Streptophyta > Magnoliopsida > Solanales > Solanaceae > Solanum > Solanum piurae. The sequence continues at coordinate 6,432 of JAJOOO010017251.1, read as the reverse complement.
TACCTTAAGGCGAGAAAGTTAGTTTCCAAGGGTTGTGTCTATCACATAGCCCGAGTTAATGACTCTAGTGTTGAGACACCTCCTATGAGTCAGTTCCTGTTGTGAGTGAGTTTCCAGAGGTCTTTCCAGATGATCTACCCGGCGTCCCTCTTGAGAGAGAAATATAATTTCGTATAAATATTCTTCTCGATACTTGTTCAATATCTATTCCTCCATATAGAAAGGCACCAGCAGAGTTGAAAGATCTCGTAGAGAAAAGTTTTATTCGACCAAATGTCTCACCTTGGGGTGCTCCGGTCTTATTTGTGAGGAAGAAGGATGGTTCCCTTAGAATGTGTATAGATTACCGTCAGTTGAACAAGGTTACCATCAAGAATAAATATCCTCTTCCGAGAATTGATGACTTTTTCGATAAGCTTCAGGGTGCCACTTGTTTTTGTAAGATAGACCTCAGATCAGGCTACCATCAGTTGAGAGTAAGGGAATGCGATATTCCAAAGACAACGTTCAGGACCCGTTATGGTCATTATGAGTTCTTAGTTATGTCATGTGGTTTTACCAATGCTCCTGCAACATTCATGGACCTTATGAACAGAGTATTCAAACCTTATTTAGATATGTTTATTATCGTATTCATTGATGACATCCTTATATATTCGAGGAATGAGGAAGAGCGTGCTAACCATCTCAAAATAGTTCTCCAAACTCTCAGAGATAAGGAGTTATATGCTAAGTTTACTAAGTGTGAATTTTGGCTTGAGTCTGTGGCATTCTTAGGCCCTATTATGTCCGGTGGTGGGATTCGAGATGACACTAAAAAGATAAGGGCAATGCATAATTACCCCAGACCCACATCTCCAACTGATATTAGGAGTTTCTTGGGGTTGGATGGATATTATAGAAGGTTCGTAGAGGGGTTCTCATCTATTTCGTCCCCTTTGACCAAGTTGACTCATAAAACAGTGAAGTTTCAATGGTCTAAAGCTTGAGAGAAAAGCTTTTAGGAATTGAAAACTAGGTTGACTACTGCCCCAATATTGACCTTACCAGAGAGTACGCAAAGCTTTGTTGTATATTGTGATGCATCTAGAGTTGGTTTGGGTTGTGTGTTAATGCATAATGGTAAAGTTATAGCTATTCCTCCACACAATTGAAAGTTCACGAGAAGAATTATCCAACCCATGATCTGGAGTTGGCTGCCGTAGTATTTGCTTTGAAAATATGGCGTCATTATCTTTATGATGTTCATGTGGATGTATTCACCGATCACAAGAGTCTTCAGTATGTGTTTAGTCAGAAAAAGTTTAATCTCATACAGAGGAGGTGGTTACAGTTACTCAAATATTATGATATGAGTATCCTCTATCACCCAGGTAAGGCTAATATTGTTGCTGATTCCTTGAGCAGGTTGTCTATGGGTAGTACCGCCCATGTTGAGGACGAAAATAGAGAGTTAGCGAAATATGTGCACAGACTTGCGCAGTTAAGAGTTCGACTAATAGATTCCACAGAAGGAGGAGTGGTGGTGATGAATGGGGCTGAATCATCATTAGTGTCTGAAGTTAAAGAGAAACAAGACCAATATCCTATTTTTCTTGAATTGAAGGCAAATGTTTATAAGCAAAAAGTGATGGCTTTTGAACAAGGGGGAGATGTTGTATTGAGGTATCAAGGTAGGTTGTGTGTACCAAGGGTGGATGAACTCCAAAAGAAGATCATGGAGGAAGCTCATAACTCTAGATATTCCATCCATCCAGGTTTCACAAAGATGTATCATGACTTCAGAGAAGTGTATTGGTGGAATAATATGAAGAAATGTATCGTTGAGTTCATTGCTAAATGCTCGATTTGTCAACAAGTTAAAGTAGAGCATCAAAGGCCCGGTGGTATGGCTCAGAATATAGAGATTCTAGAATGGAAGTGGGAGATGATCAATATGGACTTCATTACTGGGTTGCCACGGTCTCGCAAGCAAAATGATTCTATTTGGGTGATTATTGATAGAATGACAAAATTAGCCTACTTTTTGCCGGTAAAGACTACACATTCAGCAGAGGAATATGCCAAGTTGTATCTTCAAGAGGTAGTTAGACTTCATGGGAACCTAGTTTCAATTATATCAGATAGAGGGGCACAATTTACTGCACAATTCATGAACTTTTTCCAGAAAGGTGTAGGTTCGAAGGTGAACTTAAGTACTGCTTTTCATCCTCAAATAGATGATCAAGCAGAGCGCACTATTCAGACTTTAGAAGATATTTGAGGGCATGCATGATTGATTTCAAGGGAAATTGGGATGATCACCTACCTCTCATCGAGTTCGCCGACAACAATAGTTACCACTCTAGCATCCAGATGGCTCTGTATGAAGATCTTTATGGGAGAAGATGCAGATCTCCAATTGAATGGTTTGAAGTTGGTGAAGCTGAGTTGATAGGACCAAACTTAGTTCATCAAGCTATGTAGAAAGTGAAAGTTATTCAAGAAAGATTGAAAACAACGCAGATTCGTCAGAAATCCTACACTGATGTTAGGAGAAGGGAGTTAGAGTTTGAAGTAGATGATTGGGTATACTTGAAAGTTTCACCCATGAAGGGTGTTATCAGATTTGGTAAGAAGGGGATGCTTAGTCCCCGGTATATTGTCCCTTACAGAATATCCAAAAGGATTAGTAATGTAGCTTATGAGTTGGAGCTACCACAAGAGTTAGCAGCGATCCATCCGGTATTTCACATTTCTATGTTGAAGAAGTGTATGTGAGATCCTTCACTTATCATACCTACTGAAGATATTGGTATCAAGGATAACTTATCTTATGAGGAGATTCCTGTTCAGATTCTAGATCGCCAAGTTCGCAAGTTGAGAACAAAAGAGGTAGCATCAGTCAAAGTTTTGTACAAAAATTAGTTTGTTGAGGAAGCCACTTAGGAAGTTGAGGAGGATATGAAGAAGAGATACCCACATCTCTTTGAATCTGGAGAATTTCCAAACTAATTAGGTACTAATCCTTTTCTTGGCTTTTATTTTAAGTTGGCATATTGTAATGACATTTTTTTTGTTGGGTGTTTGAGCTAGATGTTAGATGTTACACCTTTAGTCCACTTAGAGTGATATCATTCGAGGAAGAATGTTCTCAGGGGGGAGATATTGTAACACCTCGCTAAGTGAAAGAGCTGGAATTAGAAAGAGTAATTTTTGGAAAGAATGAAAAATCTGGAAATTTGTTTAAGTTATGTTAAGTTTGAGTTTTGGATCAATTTCAAACGACCATAACTTTTAGTACAGGACAATTTAGGTGGAAAACAAGATACCGTAAATAATATCTTTGAATTATCTTTCCAACGCCACCGATTTTGTTTATTTTTTAGTTCGTATGAAGGAGATAAGCCCAGTTGAAGTCGGGTTGTCTAGATAAGGAAAGTCAAAACCGGATTTTAGAAGGGTATTGTGGTCTTTTCACTACCAAATTAATTAAATTCGTTTTTGGTAATTACTTAAGGGTCTAAACTGAATTGGTTCAGTCTAGACAGTTGAAAATTGACGCTAGGGTTTTAGAGAGAAGAACTCAAAAGGAGAAGAGAAGTGGAAAATCAAGATTCGTCATTTTCGTGAGGAATTTATTGGGGATTTCGCCAAGGATTCGATCATACAAGGTATGTGAGTTCACATAGCATTGGGTTCTTCCACCCACGCGCCAAACATGTTTACTTCAGTGTAATTTTGTCCAAAAATATTGAGAATTTGATGTTCTTGAATTGCTTTTGTTCTTGAATTTGGGATGAGATTGAGGAGTTCTTGAGAGTTTAATGTTGATTATTAGAGTTTCTTTGAGTTAGATTCTTGTGTATATGTTTTGGGTACCTTAATCTAAAGAGAGATTGAGAAACAAAATCGAAATTAATCGAATTTAGGTAAAAAAACCGAGAGGAAAAGTTCGTCAGTTTTGCCTGGAGGGATGTTCGCGACGCACCCCCATAGTGCCAAGAAGGCTGGGGAGACGCGCCAACAGTGCGCCAGAAATGGCCCTCTGAACTTTGGGACTGGCACGGCGCGCTAGGTCCGTCCACCCCACCCCGCTTTTTATCGTTTAGCCCGTTTGAGTCCTTCTAAAGTGTACTAACATTTCCTACTGATTCTAACTACTCCAAATGACTTCTAAACACCTAAAAATCACCCATAAACATGAATCATAACCTTGAATCCATAATTTCAAATTCAAGGAAAGTTAAGAGCCAAGTCTAGAGAGTTCTGAGAGTCCTTTCAAGAAATCTTTTACAAATGTTTTAATCTTGTTTTAAGACTTGAGTTTTTTGTTAAGTAAGATTAACAAATGAAGTTCATTTCTCCAAAAAGAGTAAATGGGAACTAAGTAATCCCAAAGAGTAAATGTTCTCACATTTAAACAAGAGAGGAAACACCGATACACAAGAGAGCCATTGAGCTAGTTTTTGGGTAATTATCTCAAACCACAGAAAGAATGTTGTTTTTAAACATATGAGCTGAGTATTTTGGGAGTAGTATAGAGTACCGATATGGGGACAAGTTCATAATAACTCAAGTTTCCATAAACCATGTAGCTATCGTGGGTAGAAAGGGTTATACTTTTTAGAAGATTCCTTAGTGTTTTTTAGCATTGACTAGTGGATCTACTTAGTTGAGGCATTTTATATCCTGACAGGTTATATGACAGTTCTGGTAGTGTAGGCGAGACATTATATCATCACATAGCTCATAGTGATGGTTCTCGGTTAGAGAAACTCCCACAAAGTTATATTACTTTATTATATATGCTTATTGAGTTGTTTCTTACTGTTTTAAATGCTTTATATAAACTACATCTTCAATGTTGTTAAATTCCGCATTTGAGTTGAGTATCCTTGAGTTCGAGTAAAGTTGAGGTAAGTGTTTCTTTCAAATTACAGTTCAAGCTATTGCATTGTTTAGAATTCCCCTTGCATGCTCGTACATTCAATGTACTGATGCAATTTGGCCTGCATCATTTTATGATGCAGATATAGGTAACCAGGATCAGCATCCAGCGCCTCGTTGATCTAGTTGAGCACTCAGAGTCAGTTGGTGAGCCTTCTTGCTTTCCGGAGGATTCCTTTTTTATTTCTTTGTTAGTTCAGTTGTAGGATGATTGAGGTCTTGTCCCAACATCCCTCATAGTTTTAGAGGCTTCATAGACGGATATATATAGTTGCCTAGTCTTTCCATTTTCAGTTGTTTATGTTAAGACTTGGTTTTTACTTTGGCTAAGTTGAATGGTTATTTCTAAAACATTCTAAGTTATTTTGATACAGTTGATTTAAGTGCATTTGATTTCTTTATTAATGCGTGAAGTCTTCCGCTGAGAGTCTAACCAGGCCAAGGGTTCGCTTGGGGCCAGGAATGGTTCTCAAGTACCAGTCCTGCTCAGGGTGTAGGCTCGGGGCGTGACACTAACCAACTTAAAATATGTTTTATTATTCAAAAACTAATAATAAATGGGCTGACACCCAATTCTCAATACTTATCCAAAGTAACTTTCTGGACTGTTTCATTGTTAATATTGTATTTTTGGATCGTCATACATTTCAAAATGATATCATTTTAAATTTAGGTCATTATACCTTTCAGAATGTCATCTTAAAAAATAATAATTTATTATATGATGCTTATCGTGATTAACAACACTAACTACGGTTCGAGTGTCTACGATCGTCGATAATATAGTAACCCAACCAAGGGTTGTGGTCGTGTCCCAAAGGAGTGGTTTTTTGAGAATTAATAGAAAAATAAAATCTAGTTCTAACTAGTCATAGCTAAAAAATTAACGATTAAAAACATTATAAATTGAAGGGGGGACACAAAAGTGTCAAATATCGATTTGGGGGTGTTGTCACAAGTAAGTAAAAATAACAGAATTAACAAGAAAATCAAGTATGGGGAAGAGTTCTTTGGGTGTGACCGCAATACAAGTTGAGATAAATGGTTGGGTACATCCTTTCGATAGGAAATTTTCAAGATAATAGTGACTAGGCTAAGCTTTAGATGAAAATAAGTTCCCTCTCGAGCTGAGTGTTATGTTATGAGACTAGGGCTCACCCTTTCGGACTGAACCTCATGTCGACCCACTCCTTAGGCCATCAGTCTAGTGGTCCTGGTTTCGCGGCCTCCCTCTCGGGCAAGCCGAAAACACATGGGTGGCTTTGTATTTTCAACTACAAACCTATTAAATTAAACCACAACCACTAGGTGAAATCACCATTAAAATACATCTAACCTATCAGCAAGCAAGACCCAACAATAATATCAACACATATTTGCTAAATCACATCCCAAGAATGGAGGTTTTTAGCCACACATCAAGAAATAACAAAATACACCTAAAATGATAGTGAAATCAAATGGGTATAAGAAATTAAACCTTTATTTAAGCAAAGGAAGAAG
>JAJOOO010017250.1:0-13382 GCA_029582685.1 Solanum piurae | reverse complement strand
ACAATTATCTATTTTTACCTATTTATTTTTTATCTCCTTTTTTTGACATTTTTTATTTATTTTCTACTTTTAAATTTATACTTTAAAAAACTGAAACAATTTAAATGCATTACCCAACTGTTTAAACATTCCTCAAATTAATATACATTTAAGTAAATGGAAGATGAAGAGACCAAAAACTTTTCATTTTCCACAACTGTTTATATTTAGCCTATAAAATAGAAAAATTTGATCATCCATAAGCAACAACAATAGACTCCTTTGCCTCTTTTTCTTCTTCACGTCAATCAATTTCTGAATATCACGTTGTTTATAAAAGAAAGGCCATGCATCAAGTGTACCTCCTCAAAATAAAAGACTTTTTGAAAGGATGTTGCACTATAATTTTTCCTACAAAAAGATATTTGTTGGAAAAAAATTCATTTGGTTGAGAAATTCAAGCGTACCTCCTCAAAATACAAGACTTCTTGAAAGAATGTTTCATCATAATTTTTCCTACAAAGAGATATCCGTTTGGGGAAAAATTCATTTGGTTGAGATTTTTATAGAATTTAATATATAAAGCGTTTTCAAAAGTAAACTCAAAAGTCAAATGTTAGAATTACATTTTATTTTTGTATTTATTTATTAATTGATTGGATTTCACCTCAAAGGAATTGGTTTTTTTGTGTTAGATATAGTGGGTAATTCCATGATTATTGAATTTATCAATGCTCTAATTATTCATATAAAATTTTAAAAAAGCAAGCAAAAAACTATTAACGATATTTTTAATTAGCTATTAAAAAAAATATAGATACCATACTTACTGGTGCAATATTTTAAACTATAAATAAAAAAATTATTATTTTTCTTTTCTATAATTTTGTTCTTACCTCTTTCTTAATTTTAAAAATTGAAAATTTTACCTTGCTATTTTATATTTAAGGTAGTCATATTTTAATTCTTTTCATCATCAATGCTATTAAATCTCTTTTCCATTTCTCAATCTCATCATTAATACTTAAATCACTCATTTTTCTTTCTTTGTGGTTTTTTTAAAAGAATTTATTCAACTTAAGGAATTAGGTATTATAACTTTATATGCATTGTATTTTACTTTTTTTAACAGAATTTAATTTATCATTTTAATTTTATTTTAGATAAAAAAATTTGCTAAAAATCAATATCTGTATATAATATTAAAGTTAAATGATAAAAAAGAGATAAGGTAACATGTCTCATTGGACAGTATTATTATTTATCCTTTTTTCTCAGAATTTTGAACTTTTTAAAAAAAAAAATTTGATTAAGAAAAACTTGTAGTTTTTTTATTTCTTTCCTCATTAATTATTGATATTTATTACATTTCTTCAAATCTATCCCTCTTCTTCTCTTTCTTTAATCTTCCTTAAACAAAAAACGATATAATTTCCTCATTATTGTCATTGATTTTGTTTCCTTAAAATGCCTCTCTCTCTTCATCTCTCTCTTCCATCTTCCTCCAAATAAAAAATGTAAGTTTCCTTTTTTATTTCATTTCCTTAAATACCTCCCTTAAATTTATTACTATCATTTTCTCCTCTCAGAATTAATAAATTAGCCTAATATGTGGTTATGAGTTTGTCAATATTTGGCTAACCTTTTCATATTACACATTAATAAAATTAACACACCCTTTCATATTCCATTTTAATGGAGAATAACAGAATCCTTACCTGCTCCATTGTATTCACCATTTTAATGAACTTGCATTATGTTCATGCATTACTACCCATTACAGGATAGACTTAGATGGGTCGGACATGAGTTTAATTTGTTTGAGTTAAGATAGTTAGATGTTAGACACGAGTTAAGATTGGATGATGAATTTTTTTTTTAAAAAAAAGGGTAATTTCATTTGATTTAAAAATTTCTATCCAATTGAAGAATACGAATCGAAAGTTTGTAGATGATGGGTATGAATGACCAAATAGTATAACTGAGGATAAAACCAATTATTAAACAAAAATTTAGGGATATTTTTTACCCTTCTTCCTACAATTAAATCAAGAGATAATGATAAGGTCAAATAATATAATATAATGAACATATAATTAATCAGAAAAAAATTTGATTCTAACAAATATATTTTAACACTCGCGCGAAGCGCGTCTACATTCCCTAGTTCTAGTATAATTTTCAGTTTTACACAAAATGGTCACATTGCTCTCTTTTGAAAGAAAATTGCAAAGTAACGAATTTTATCTAATAGTTAAATTACTAACCAAAATGAAATCGAATTTGCATTTGTGTTTCAATAACCCATTTCATATATTTATTTAAGAGAGAAAAAATCTATATTTTTTTTGTTTAAAGAATTTACAAAATGACCAGATTCATATTTTTGCAAAAATGACCTGCAAAAAAACAGCCTTTTTTTTCCTTAAAATGACCAGAAACTAGAATACAAAAAGACTTTGGATTTTTTTTTTCTTCTTTAGCAAAGCATAAGTTTACTTGTCAATTCCATGATGAGGTAAAAATAAACTAGACACCATATTAGTAATGAACAAATTTGTACATAATAATAAACATAATCATATTAAATATCACAATAGATTTGGCTAAATCAAACAAACTTAATATGAACAACATAATCAAAATATAAAAGAAACATGATATATTATTGTAAGATTACATTGTGAAATGTAAAAAAGAAATACCTAAAGGTGATGACAAACTATAGTGGAAACAATACTAGTTGAACCCATGAATCCACACAAGATGAATTTTTTTTTTCTTTCTACTCTAAAATATATTTTTTTTCTTTTTTTTTCTTTAGAAGACTTTAGTACTCTCTCCTCTCCTCTCTAATTTTCTTCCTCTTCTCTTCTTTTTTCTTCTCCTTCTCTTTTTTGAAATGAAAGAAGAATGGGGTTTAAATAGGTGTAGAATATTAAGCACCCACCCTTTTTGAAAATTTAAGAGACAATGCATGCATTGGACTCTTACCTTCCCAATGTGCCACCCAAGATGGCCAATGAATTTTTTTTTTCTTTTTTTCAAGAGAAGATTAATAGAAAAAGACTGCATTGCTCTTTTAGATGGTTCATTTTTTTAATTCATTAATTGAATAATAGCTAAATGGGTCATCTGAAAATTAAAAAGAAGCCCAAAATGTAGACCCATTTGATCAAGACCCCAAAAATTAAAAGAAGAACCAGCTCACTAACACAAAAAATCAAACATCTAACATATCTAGAAGATCAAACACAACAAATAAGGCTAAAAATAAAAATAAATTCGAAATAAAATTCAAGCAAAAACTTCAACATGATAAAATTTAAAGAACACTAACAAAATAATACAAAATTTGACACTAAAATGACTTATAGAGTTAAAAAAAAGGTTGTGATAGTGGCGGATTCGGATAGAGGATGAGATGGGAAAAATATTGACATAAATTTTTGGGTGAATGGGGATCGGCGGAATTTTTTTGGAAGGAATTTTGACATAAAATTTATATCAAAAGATAGCCCTTGAAGCGCTATACACATTTATTAAAGGGTATATGATGGAGATGACCGAAACTTCATAAATTTAAAGAAAAAAAAATGATGATTTGTGTTTGATTTTTCTTAGATCTATGAAGTTTGGCTACAGATAAAGACAAATAGTTTGTGAATTTGTGTAGAAGAGGGTGAAAGAAAGAAATGGTAAAATTTTAGAGAGATTTTCCAGCGACAGGCTGGTGGGCGGCGGCGATGGTGGTAGGTGGAAGAAAGGGGAGAAGAAAAAAAAACTCAAAATAGGACCAAAATTCTAATTTTTGGAGTCTTTTGTATAAGAGAATAAGTTCATTTCGGGTCACAGAAAGGATCGGATCGAAGGAGAAAGGTTAGGCACTTCCTAAAGTCATTTCAATAAGAGGTTGCTTCTTGCATCTTAGATTTTTTGGTAGGGTCACATAAGAGCCCTTGGATCAAAATGTTATGAATGGTTGAGATTCAATCTTGACCATTGCTATTGGACCGGGTCAAAATTGATTGGGCTATCAGAATTGTGTCTAAATCAGCCTAATTCAATCAAAATTTGGTCATTTAAGCCAACTAAAACAACAATACAAACAAACCAAAATAAAAAATACAAAACAAAAATATAAGAAAACACCTTAATATATATTGTAGGAGTAAATTAAACACGTCAAAAATTAGGTGTTCAGAGCATGCCCCTCTTTGCTTGGAAACATGAAGAGTTTTCAAGCAAATAAAGTGAACGAAGTGGCTCATTTTTTACTGTTTCAAACTCCATTGAAGACATTTTGAAAAAGATGACCGAACCTTGCTTCATGTCAGTGTAGTTCGAGAATATTTGATAGCCGAAACTATCGGATATTGTGGTCAAAAGATTGCTTCTTATTGCTTGTCACCATCTACTATCTATAGTTACATAAATAAAAGATCTAGAGAACTTTGTTTCTCTACAATATAGGAGTTACAATATCCCTACTTGATTTTTTTCTTAGGGTCTTGTCTTGATCTTCGACTTGCTCTGTGTGTTATCTCTGAGATTGATCTTGATGCTCTCTTGGCGGCTTGTGGATCATTCTCAGGTGCATGTTTTGACTTGAATTGACGATTGAAACTCAAAACTCAAGATCACAAAATGAAGAACCCAAATAAGATGTGTTTCTTTTAGGAGAAAAAAATGAGAATCTTGAACTAGGACGTAATCCTAGAAAGAAAAGGAGAAATGAGGCGTATTGCCCTAAGATGTTCAAATGAGACGTATTGTCTTTGTGGTTTGACTTAAGATTGGGTGTATCACCCAAATATGAATATGATGCATATTGCACATGAATGTTGGAGCGTATTGCCCAAGATATGCATACGGTGTGTATTGCCCATGAATAGAGAATTGATGTGTTTTGCAGATGAATGAAGGACTGGTGTGTATTGCACATGAAAGAAAGACTAGTGCGTATTGCACATGAATGAAATATTAATGCGTATTGCATGAGATTTAGACTAGTGTGTATTGCCCATGAAAGAAAGACTAGTGCGTATTGCACATGAATACAATATTGGTGCGTATTGCACGAAATTCAGATTGGTGCGTATTGCACATAAAATAAAGACTGGTGTGTTTTGCACATGAATAAATGACGGGTGCGTATTGCACGGAATTCAGATTAGTGCGTATTGCACATGAATAAATGACGGGTGTGTATTGCACGAAATTCAGATTGTTGTGTATTGCATGGAATTCAGGCTGATGTGTATTGCACCTGAATGAAAGATTGATGTGTATTGCCCGAAGATCTCGAATTGAGAGGCAAGAATGCGAATAGCATGAGATGAAACAACAAACATGTGAAGACTTTGGAGAACTTCTTTTTTGTGATGTTTCATTTTTGACTTGTAATCCTGCATTTTCTAAGCAAAAGAAAGAGAAAATTGTTAATTTAAAGTGTGGTTGGTTTGTAGCCTTGATTTTCTGATGACTTAACCATACTCCTGACCAATTTCTCCAACTCTACTCCAAATCCTTGGCTAAAAAACCTTTTGAAGCTTTCTCTTTGTCAATCCAGGGGCATTGATCTTTTTGGTACCACCAAATATCATGGTGTGATTGATTTCTCAGAGAATGAACTTCCATTTGAATTCTTTTTTTGATTTTTTTTTCATGACTTAAGAGACTATATCGTTCTCCTTCACGAGTTTTCAGTGAAGATCCGAAACTCTGAAGCATTTTTAGTCCTTGCTCGATGGCACGCCAACTCAGATACTCAACTTCACTTTGGGGAAATCGCAGTAAGCTTTGCAATCTTTTGCTTTGTTTTGCCAAGAGATTCTACTGAAGACTAGGAAAATATTAGACTTAAGAGTGTGAAAGATTGGACCAAGAAAGACTTATACTTAAAAAAGGGCATTCCCTTTGAAGAAAAATGAGAAAGAGAACTTATCCGGAGGCATATGTCGACTTTGAGTGAACCTTGACATGCACTTTGAACTTGACCTCTGATCTGTTTGAGTTGTCCATTTCTCAAAATCTGAACCATTATCAATTTAAAACTGATATTTATATCCTTCATGTAAATGTGTCGAGAAATGGTGATCTTTGCAGATTTCTTCCAATTAATCATTTTCATGATGTTCTATCATTTTATCTTAAGGCACCCGCAAGGCTTTTCACCGATAAGATCTTCTCTCTTGTCGCCTTGTGGTGCCTGTAAAGGGTTTCACCAATGAGACTCTCTTTTCTTTTCTTTTTACTTATGGTGCCCACATGGTTTTCACTCATAAGTTTTTTTATGACTTAGAATGTTGTCTTTGATGATCAATTGTCCATGCAAGACACGTTGAATCTATCATTCTTAGAGTTGGTTCAAATGTTAGTTGAAGGAATAGAATCATAAAATGAATTACAATTTTGACACTATTCTATCAAATTAAAAAAATGCCCCAGTTTCCTGTAAATACTAGAATATTGATTTTTTTTGGTATGACCGAACCCCAAAGGGTTGCCTACGTATCCTTTCGTAATCAAGTTAAACATAGTTCAAATTTCAAAGAGAGGATTTTTTTTTTAAAGAGGTGCCTTTGTTCTCCCAACCATAAACTTGTCACAATATCTTAGAATACATTAAATGTAGTATCTTTTGACTGCATTCGCATTAACAATTATGCATGTGAGTTTTCCCTCCACATTAGTAAGGTGCAAGGCTCTTTTGGACAACACTTCCTTGATAAGATATGAACTTTGTCGATTTGGGGAAAACTTTCCCTTGGCTTCTTCTTGATGCAGGAGAATGCATTTTAAGACAAGTTGGCCTACTTCAAAATGTCTTGGGTGCACATTTTTATTGTATGCACGAGCCATCATTTGCTGATAAAGCTAACCAAAACAGACGGCCATCAATTGTTTCTCATCTATTAATGTGAGCTGCTTTAGTCGGGTTTTGACTCATTCAGTATCCTCAATTTTAGCTTCAACAATAATTCGAAGAGATGGATTTTTGACTTTCGCTGGTATCACAACCTCAGTTTCATACACCAGCAAATAAGGAGTTGCATCAATCGAAGTGCGCATAGTTGTGCATTATCCCAAAAGTGCAAAAAGACAGCTTCTCATGCCATTGTCTGGTTCCTTGAACCATCCTCCTAAGAATGTTTTTGATATGTTTGTTGGCAGCCTCCACAACTCCGTTGTTTTTGGTCGGTATGGAGTAGAATTGCGATGCACAATTTTGAACTGCTCACATACTTTTTTCATCAAATTGATAGTAAGGTTTGCAGCGTTGTCTGTGATGATAATTCTTGGAATACCAAAATGACAAATGATGTTTGAATGGACAAAATCCACGATCGCCTTCTTAGTGACTGCTTTGAAAGTGATTACCTCCACCCATTTGGTAAAGTAATCAATTGCGACCAAAATGAATCGATGTCCATTAGAAGTTTTTGGCTCAATTAGTCTGATGACATCCATTCCCCATGCAACAAAGGGACAAAGAGCAGCCATGTGGTGCAAATCTGAAGGAGATGAATGAATTAGGTCACCGTGAATTTGGCACTGATGACATTTTTTCACAAAGCGAAAGTAATCCCGTTCCATGGTAAGCCAGTAATATCTTGCTCAAAGTATCTTTTTTGCAAGGACATATCCATTCATGTGTGGTCCACATACCCAGCATGTACTTCATTCATGATCTTCTCGTCTTGTTTAGCATCCACATATCTCAACAAGTTCATATCTGGGGTCCGTTTCTATAAAATTTCTCCGCTAAAAAAGAAACCACTAGCTAGACGTCTAATAGTTATTTTTTGGATTCCATTAGCATGTTCGGGACATTTCCCTGTCTGCAAGAAATGCTTGATGTCTGGGTACCATGGCTCACCATCCGATTTTGCTTCCATTGTGTTACAATAGCCATGTTGGTCCCGAACTTGAATCTCCAAGGGAGTGATGAAAGTGTTTCTAGGATATGGAAGCATTGAGGCCAAAGTAGCCAAGGCATTTACCAATTCATTATAAAACCTGGTGATGTATCTAAACTCGATGGACCTAAACCTTTTGCTAAGATCTTTTACACATTGTCTATATGGAAGAAGCTTGAGATCTCAAGTTTTCCATTCATCTTGAGCTTGCCGAATAAGCAAATCAGAATCTCCCAACACAATCAATTCTTACACACCCAAATCTATTGCCATATTTAGACCCATGATGCAAGCTTCATACTCTGTTATGTTATTTGTATAGAATAATGAAGTCAAGCTATTGTAGGGTAATGCCTGTGGGCGATATGAGAATTGCCCTAATCCCTGTGCCTTTTGCGTTGATTTCTCCATCAAAGTATAATTGTCAGGCCTGATTTTCATCTGGATCTACTTCTTCAACTGAGTTAATCTCTTCATCTGGAAAATATGTATCCAATGGTTCGTAGTCGCTATCGACTAGATTCTCTGCCAAGTGGTCTGCCAAAGCTTGAGATTTCATTGCAGTTCGAGTGACATATATAATGTCAAATTTAGTGAGCAGGATTTGCCATTTCACGAGTCTGCCAGTTGGCATTGGCTTTTGAAATATGTACTTCAAAGAGTCCATCCTAGATATGAAGCAAGTTGTGTAGGATAAAAGGTAATGCCTTAACTTTTGAGCTACCCAAGTTAGGGCGCAGCATGTTCTTTCCAAGAGTGTGTACTTGACCTCATAACTAGTGAATTTCTTGATCAAGTAGTAGATAGCTTGCTCCTTTCTGCCCGTGGAATCGTGCTGACCAAGAACACACCCAAAGGAATTATCTTCTCACTGAAAGACATAGAAAGAGAGGCCTATCAGGTTCATGCGGGACCAATACAAGAGGGTTGGACAGATACTCCTTGATTTTTTCAAAACACTTGTTGACAATCTTCTGTCCATCTAACAACAACATCTTTTTTTAAAAGTCTAAAAATGGGATCACAAGTGGTTGTGAGTTGAGCAATAAACATGCTGATGTAGTTCAACCTTAACATTGGTGAAGCCTGATACATATTCTGTATATCATCATATTGATATGCTAGCTCTTCAATATTTTTTTTATAATTTGATTAATCTATCACTATCGTACTTGTGAACTTGCGATTTACGCAGTAAATCCAATACAGTATTTTGGTATTTAGAAATATTGCAGATATTTATTCCCTTAACAGAATAATCAAAGTAGATTCATGACTTCAATTTTATTTTTCGGGGGTAGCAGTTCTCGAATGACTTTTATTTTGGAAGGATCCAATTCGATTCCCCTTCTGCTGACTATAAAACCCAGAAGCTTTCCAGATGGAACTCCAAATGTACATTTTGTTGGATTAAGCTTGAGATCATATCTTCGCACTCTTTCGAAAAAATTTCTCAAATCTTGCACATGGTTGATGAGTCCGAGATTTAGACTCATTTAGGGATTTGTTTTGATAGTTTTAGTGTCCTCAAATGCCTAATTTATGCTATAAACTGATGTTAAAGCCTTGATTTTCAGGTATGTGGATTCAGGAGCAAAGCAAGGACACTAATAGACAAAAATGAACAAAACAAGCTGAAGAAGTGGAGAAACGCGAGCCTGGTTATCGCCAAGACCACTTGGCGACTCGCCAAGATACCACTTGGTGACTCGCCGAGTGACTCTCCAGTCCACCTAAAGTTCCAGTGTGCTAGTCCTGAGGGAAGAAACCAAGTCGGCGACAGAAAAGGGGCAGTTGGCGAATCGCCGATCAGTTCTGCGATGACAAAATGGATCGCCCAAAGTTACAGGACTTGAGGATGCTGAGATCCAATGTATAACGACGATAGAATAGAGCAAATGGAAGTTTGCCGAACCACTCAGCGAACCCAAACTTACCTCGCCTAATGGCCTATCGTGGCTAATTTTTGGAAACTATAAATTGAATTTTGAACTGTAAATTGAGAGCTGGCTACCATTTAGAATAGTTTTCTTTGAAGTTTAAGAATTTCCTAGTAGACTTGAAAGCTTTTTGAGATTCAATTCGGAGGTTACTAATTTTCTTCAATTTGGAGCATTGTAAAGGCTTGATTACTCTTATCCAGTTGATGGATAATCAATTTGGTAACTGTTTTTATCTTTTTTATGATGTTCGGCTAAAATCTCAATTCTTGGGGTGTGATCATGTGATTATGGGTTGAATTAGCTTATGGGTATTGTTAATTACTAGTTTAAATGCTATATTGAAGTGGGTTTAATCATTAGCTGAGGTTTATTTTATGAATTGTAGTTGTAAATGCAGTTCTAATTTTGTGTTCTTAGCTTGCTCGAGAAAGAAGTTTTGGGACTAAGGCTTGTGATTAATTGTTTGTAGGTATTGGGTTGATATGGGTTCAGCTCGAGAGAGTGAATCCTAAACTCAATCCTACCCATCTAGCTTGAGAGAGTGGATGAATTAAGGTGTGGGCTGTTCTTAACTGCTATGCTTGTTGATGTTTGAAAGAAATCGCTTGAAGAAAGCTATTTCACTTATAGTTTAGCCTACACACTGATATTTAACTATGTATTAGTAATTACAATTACTCATATAGTAAAATTTGCCTATAATCGATCACATCTCAAGAATTCTTCTCCCTATTGTTATTTCATCGTTGTTTGACTGTGTTATAGTTGATAATTGCAAACCAAAACCCTTATCTAACATTTGTTGTCACCCTCTTTTAGTTGTTTACTTGTATTTTCTCTCTCGATAATTTCTATTCCTATAACTATTTAGATCACATTTGTACTTCATAACTGAACTTTGAAAACGTACCGCTCCCTATGGGTTCGACCCCAACTATTCGTTGTATTTTATACCACTTAACGATCGTTTGCACGTAGAATTGGATGAGGTGTGCTTGAAACGTTAATCAATGGTCAACTTGTGTTTTAGACTTAATGATTACTTCCAGGGGAGAATCTATGAAGGGGTGTGGGGGTGCCACGCCACCCCCAAACTTCGACGGAAACTCTATATATACATAGGTATATATATATATATAATATTTATATAAATATAAAGCGTTCCACCTAGAGAACAAAATTGGCTTGTGGTGCCACAATAGGAGGAAAACTTTAGAAGGATGATGTTGCGGGTTCGGATCCCATTTGTACCTATTTTTTTGAGAAATTTACTGCAGACGTTTTTCAGAAAAAAAAAGGCTCCAAGCAGAAAAATAGCTGGCACATTATTATTTTTTTTTTATAATTGTTATTGACTTAAATTAAATTAATTACATTATTACTCCTTTGACTTTTCTTTTATTTGATTAAATACAAATAAAAGTGTTCTCTTTCTCTTCAATTAATTCCAAACCCTTCTTCCTCCAAATTTCAACTTCTCCAAAATTTTCATTGCCCCATTCCGAACCCAAATCACTTGTTGTCGTTGCCGCCCGCCGCCCGTCTTAGCATTCTGTCAAGCGGCTAAGCCTCATTTGGGTGCTATTGTTTTCACTTTTCTCCATCCATCCACAACCTTTTATAGATTGTAAGTTTGTAATTCTATTTTTGTAAGATTTTGTTTTTCTATTTCTTGAGATATTAGACAAGAGTTTTGATTTTACTTTGATATTCTAAATTTCTAATGATCATTGTAAGACATTATTGGTTAAAAATTGTGTGATATGAACCATGTTAATTTGAATTAACTATGACTTACCCTATTAAATTTGAATTAATTGTGATTTGAATTGAATTTTATTTTTTGTAGGAAAGTGTTCTAGTTTTGTGAATTGAGATGGAGAAGTTTCTTGCAAAATTTAATCATTCTCAAGCAAGTTCTAGTACGAATGTCAATCCTTCTAGTCTTATAGATGACCTTAATATAGATTCACTTGAAGCCGATCCAGGAAAAAGAGTACCAATTGCTCACTATAACCCTCGAATAAAGGATGAAGTGAGGAAACATTATATTCAAAAAGGGCCTTGTCAACCTAAAATGGATTCATATCCTACAACTGAAATTGGAAAAAGAATGCGTCTTGTAAAATTTGGTTTGAAGGTCCATATTCTAAATGGTTGGAGTATAGCGTGGAGAAATATTCTGTCTATTGTCTATGTTGTTATTTATTCAAAGATGATTTTTTCCATGGAAGTACAAGTGAGTTTTACACAAAAATGGGTTTTAGGAGTTGGAATCGGGCACTTGAAAGATTCCGTAAACATGTTGGTAATGTTAATAGTATTCATGACAAATGTTTCAACAAGATGCTAGATTTGTCAAATCATCATCAATCAATTCAAGTTGTTATTGATAAGCATTCTCAAAAGTTAAAAAATGAGTATCGAATGCGTTTGGAAGCCTCAATTGATGTGCCAAGACTTCTTTTGCAATATGGATTACCTTTTCGAGGTCACGATGAAAGTGAATCTTCAATTAATCAAGGTTTCTTTCTAGGATTTTTGCGATGGCATGGGAAAAAACATCCGGATGTGGGAAAAGTGATATTAGAAAATGCCCCACAAAATGATACTTTGACTTGTCCTATGATTCAAAAAGATATTGCCAATGCTTGTGCAAAAGAAACATTGAAAGCAATAATTGGGGTCTTGAATGGAGATTACTTTGGTATATTAGTTGATGAGTCAAAAGACATCTCTCACAAAGAACAAATGACTCTTGTTTTGCGTTTTGTTTATAAGAATGGTGAAGATCGGTCTTGTCCATGTTAGTGATACATCAGCATGTTCATTGAAGAAAGCGATTAATTCTTTGCTTTCTGTTCACTCACTAAGTCCATCCAAAATACGTGGACAAGGTTATGATGTGGCTAGTAATATGAAATGAGAGATAAATGGGCTCAAAACTTTGATTATGAAAGACAGTCCATCGGCATATTACATTCATTGTTTTGCTCATCAATTGCAACTAACACTAGTGACTATTGCTAAAAAACATTTGGATGTTGAAGACTGTTTTGATCATGTTAGTAATGTGTTGAATGTTGTTAGAGGATCTTTCAAGCGTAGAGATTTACTTCGTGATCACCAAGCCAGAAAGTTAGAGAAATTATTTGAATCCGGTGAAGTTAAAAAAGGCCAAGGATTACATCAAGAACGTGGGCTTCAAAGACCAGGTGATACTCGTTGGGGATCACATTTCAAAATTTTAGAAAACTTTATTGTTGTTTTCTCATCTATTTTTCATGTTCTTGAAGTGATTGAACTTGAAGGGTCCACATCAAGTGATAGAAATCAAGCGGAGTATCTTTTGACAAAGATTAAAATATTTAAATTTATTTTTGTGCTTCACTTGATGTTGAAAGTGTTGGCAATGTCAAATGAGTTGAGTAAGATTTTACAAAAAAAAGATCAAGATATTGTTAATGCCGTGGAGTTTCTTAATATTACAAAGAAAAGATTGCAAGATATGAGGGAAAATGGATGGGAATCTTTGTTG
>JAJOOO010017249.1:0-20114 GCA_029582685.1 Solanum piurae | reverse complement strand
ATATTACTCTTATTTAGAAGAGGGAGTTGTGAAGGACCAACACAGCTCCTAAAAGTTGTTCCAAACGTTATTTAGGTTGTACTCTCTTAGGCCCCACTTTGTTCAACCAAATATCTACAATGTTCCTTTCCTTTTTTACCCTACTTTCACTGACATATCTCATCGTCATTTTCCTCTTCCTTAGTTTTGCTCCAGCGTGCTTCCTCATTTTGTCAAATTGGTTGAGACGGATTTCAGAGATCACTTCTAACAACTCTATAGCCATTCCAGATCTCCCGAGCATCATTAAATTTATGGGATTTCTGGCGGATGAGCAACGCCGGTTTTAGGGATCTGTAGGTTTGCTGTCTATCTATGGCCTTCAGCTCTTTCAGTGGTTCCATCCAGTTCTCCTCAATAGCTTCTGTAATCGTTGGTTACGCTAACTTTTGCTTCTCTTTCTTCTCCAAATTTTCGGTAATGTCTCCAACTCTTCAACATAACCTAGATTGGTATTGTTAGGTTTTCTGTAAATTCTTGGGTTGACTATCATAAACTGTATGTTATTTTCCTATATATGCATGCTTGAAAATGTAAATAAATATGTATATAGCTTTGATCTACAATGTCTCCAACTCTTCAAGATAACCTATATTGGTAGTCTTAGGTTTTCCGCAGATTCGTAGGTTCAGTAGCACAAAATGTATGTTATTTTCCTATTTGCATGGTTGAAAATCTAAATAAAGAGGTATGTAACTTTGATCTACGGATTTAGCTAAAACAGTAGGCTTTCTAATGGGTTCAACAATTTCCATGCCAAAAAAGGAGAATAAAAGCGGAAGAAAGCAACTTCAGACCAATAATGGAGTTTCAGATTTCTCAAGAATTGTCAAAATGATGCTTTTGGTTTAACTGTTTTGTTGTTTCGTCAATTAGTTACTGTGAAGGACTTCAATTTCAGCCTCATTTTCTCTGCTCTGTTTGTTTTTTTAATATTTTTTACTCTAAAGCTATTCTCCTTTTGATGTATGAACATATATTGCATTACATGTTAATACAAAGAACAACCTAAATCAGTTAAACTAAGTTACTACCACTGTTCAAAGGTGGGATTTCTTGTACTGTAATGGCTGTTTTTCTGATTTGTAATTGGGGTTCTGTTGTTAATTTCCTAGAATAGAGAAAAATTGTGTATGTTTGTTCTTCAATTGGTTTGAATTTTTGCCTGTAAATTTTGGAATTTCTATGAAGTTATATTTAGAGTGCTTTCAACAACAATAAACCTAATGGAGTTCTGTAAAGTGGGGTTTGGGGAGGGTAGAGTATAAGCAGAGCTGTTTCCGAGAGACACTTGGCTTAGGCAAATCAGAGCAGTAATTTAGGTTTTGTTTTCTACAATTGGGTTTCTGTACTTAATTCCCTACACTAATGTGAGTAGGTATACGCTTGGGGATTTTTGGGTTATAGAATATGTATGTTTCGTACAGAAACTCAGTCTTAATTGGGGGTTTGTTCTTAATTTCATGTACTTTCTGCTGTGGTTGGTTTACGATTTGTATATGGAAGAACAAAATGTTTTGTTTAGTAGTGATATTTCGGTCTTTCTTTTTGGGTCAGAAAGATTTTTCTGCAATTCAAGTTTGTAGAGCAAAATTGGATCTTTGTTTACTGCTTCATGTTTATTCTGTATGTTTTTTCTTCTGTAAGCTTTTATGCTGCGGGTTATTACTGCAAAATTGATTTAAATTTGAAGATCTGCCAATAAGGTCGATGCAGAGTCTTCAATGGTCAATTTGAATCCTAATTACCATCTTCAACGTATATGTCTGTTACTGCCGTTTTTAGATGTCCATTAGTTTGCCTGTACAATTATTATATATCACAGGTGTAATACAGTACAACTTGCTCCATGCAGTCACAACGTACTACTTCAATCATAAATTATTCACTGATACTTTGATGTTCTTCAAGCTCTTTAGATCCAAAATTCATACTAATCTGCCTTTCCCACTTTTATCAGGTTCACTGTGAATGCAGCTGCTGCAATTAGAAAATAATAAAAAGTTGCAATAGTGACTACACAACTTCTTATAACCTGCAACTGATCTACATTTTTGAGGAATCAACTGACTGTTACTTCGGTAAGTCCTCTTCGAATTGAAAGTTCGCCAATTCACATGTCGAGTTATATTTAATTGACTATAACTTGGGTATTGAATAAAATCTATCTCAACCCGCATTAATAGGACTCCTGAATTTCATTTTTCTACCGTCGGTGAAACGATGGTTCCTCCCATTACTATAATATCTCTAATTAATTTCTTCTTCTCTTCTGCTATTGAAAGTGTCCAGTTAAGACATTCGATTCACCTGATTGCAGAAAATGCCCATCTGCATTCACTACATTGGCACCAGTTACTGTCCTTGTGATGCCACAGGGAGCCTGTATCATATATCCTAAATGTAATTACTAATGAAGTCTCCAGTAGTTAACTATTTATGCATTGTCAATGTCTGAAACAACGTGCACTATTAAAACCTTTCATTGATTTCATTTTGTGCTCTGTCCATATTTTTGGTACTTCTTCATGACTATTGACATCATCCTCAGAGATTACACTGGAACTGTGAGGATGTAAATTCAATAAACATACTCCACCACTAGGTTAAAATCAACGTTCGGTAAAATTGGAGTATCAGTTCTCCTTTTAGGCTGATCAACTTTAACATCATCAACACCTATATTTCTCAAAGAACCTATTGACAGAGCTTCGCCTTGCATCATGGAGTCATTAAGTTGTACCATTTCCTGCAACTTCTTCTGAGGTATGTCATAGACATCTTACCCTCCTGTTAATTTCGGGACGTTACAAATTCATCTCATGACGTTTTCGGCTGTATTGAACTTATGATATTGTGGATGGACTTGGTAGATGAAATTAATTTTTGCAGTGTAAACATAGGCAGGATTTCTGCCAACTGTTGGAAACCTATTCATCTACAAATGTGTTATTATAGTATTGTCGCTTCAATATCTAATTTTATCTTACTTATGACTCCAGCAATAAAATATCTTTAAGGTTATACATCGTTTGTGATTCTTATTGTTGGCCACATGCTTGGTACTGTGCAAATTCTATTGACAGCCCAAACATTATTCTTAGACTTCACTCAAAGTTTCTGTAGTCTTATCAGTTGCACTATGTTTAGGCAACTGCTGCACCTTAGCAATAGATTTCTGTGAAAACACCCCTCCAACATTAGATGCTCACTATTACCAAATTTACAGCAAAGGGACAATGCAGTATTCTGCTTGGATTATTTCCATTGTAATTCTTCCTTTCCTAAATACTGCATTGATAGGTCTCAAATGTCTGGTAGTTTATCCCAATAGTTCTCCTGTTACACTCGGTTACTATTGGCTGATTTTTTTTTGGTCAATTCTGCATATTTTCGCGGAATTACATTAGGCTATAAACTAATTTAACAAACCCTGAACTCATCTAAACAGGAATGGAAGAAAACACAAATAATGTGTCTGCCCAACAAAGAAATTCTGACAGAAATTTGCGTCGTCGTTCTAGATATGCACAGATCTCACCAGAGAGAAAAATATTACTTTTATCCCAGCTAAGACAAAAAAGGGCTGACTCAAAACGACAAAAACTCCTTCATCAGTCAAATACTACTGCCGCTCTTACAATCAGCACTTCTTCGTCGTCTCCTCAACAAGGTCAACTAAGCGTAGTCTTATCTTCCTTTTGTGGAATCTCTCTTTTTAATATCTATAGCTACAGTTAATCTTCACCTGACCTATTCTTACTACAGTTATTTTCCTCATTTTGTAGCTCAAGCTTCCAAACCTACAAATCTACCAATTACTTCAACTACAGGAGAACGTATAGTTAATTGCTTATCTACCTTCGAACTCGGTAAGTTCAGAAATATTACTTCAACTATTTGGAATATATTTTGTTTTGCTAATTCGCTACCTGTCTCTAAATATTGCTATTCCTCATACTAGGATCAACATCAACTACATCTCATGTTGCAAGTAAATTCAGTTCAAAACGTACTGCAATTAGAGGTATGCTTCTTTCTGCCAAAGTAATTAAAATTATGGAATGTCGTGCCTTTATATAACAAATAATTGCTTTTTAACATGCACAGGTAGAAATCAGTTAGAAGTCAATCTACAAAACGCTAATTTACTACCAAAAGATTACTTAGTTTTAAAGAAAGTCCCAAATTGCAAATTTTGCGCAGCAAAACGGTTTCAATATGAATCACCGGGTTTTTGTTGTGATAATGGCTCAATTAGACTAACTTCTTATAGCATGCCTACTGAGTTGCATAAATTGTTCTTGGGTGACTCTAAAGAATGTCAACATTTTCGCACTTACAGTAGAGCGTACAATAATATGTTTGCATTCACTTCACTTGGGAGTACATTATGATAAAGAATTAGCTGAGAGAAATCGTGGCATCTATACCTTTAGAGTCCAAGGACAAATGTATCACTTCATTGATGATCTAATACCATCAACAGGAAAAGGGAAAAATTTACAGTTATATTTCTATGATAATGAAAATGAGCTAACAAATCAAATGACATTATCGGACAATCTTACTGAGCTGATTGTTACAAAGCTCATGGATATACTAAAAGCTAATCCTTATTCTACTTTTCTGAGATCATTAACAGTTGTTCCAAATTTATCAGATTTTTGTATTGCTCTAAACTCAAGTGCCAATTTAGACCAAAGAACACGTAACTTACCAACGGCATCGGAAGTTGGGGGAATTTTGATTGAAGATCAATTAAATGATAAAATTCCCACACCACATATTCGAATTTACACTCATAGTAATATAAGTCAATTGGTAAATTA
This sequence comes from Solanum piurae, assembly GCA_029582685.1. Taxonomy (NCBI): domain Eukaryota; kingdom Viridiplantae; phylum Streptophyta; class Magnoliopsida; order Solanales; family Solanaceae; genus Solanum; species Solanum piurae. The sequence continues at coordinate 15,243 of JAJOOO010017249.1, read as the reverse complement.
CTATTATGGATGTTATGACCCATTGCAATATCCACTGTTGTTTCCTTATGGTCAAAGTGGCTGGCATTGTGGTATTCAAAAAATCAAAAAGACATACAATTGTTCTAAAACACAAAATTATTGTGAATCTGAGCAGCTACCAAGTATAATGAACATGACTTCTATTGATGGACTCCTTCACATAGAATCTACAGTTTTATCCAAAGGATTGAGAAAAAGAGACACTGTTTCTTGTCGTGAATATTACTGTTATAAATTTCAAATAAGAGATCAACAACCAAATGAAACTTTACATTCTGAAAGGGTCTTTCAACAATACATAGTTGACCAATATATAAAACTTGAGACACAAAGATTAGATTTTGTTTCATTTAACCAGGATCTATTTAGAATTGAAGCCTTTCAAGGAATTATTGATTTATTGAGGCAAGGAGAAAGAGATGCTTCCAATATTGGGAGGCAAAAATTCCTTCCTGGTAGCTTCATAGGAGGCCCAAGAGATATGCGTCGAAGATATATGGATGCCATTGCTTTGGTACAACATTTTGGCAGATCAGACATATTTTTGACGATGACTTGTAATCCTTCTTGGCCTGAAATACAAGTACAATTACAGCCAATGGAAGAAGTTCAAAATAGACCTGATTTAGTTAGTAGAGTATTCAGAGCAAAAGTAGAAGAGATTAAAGCAGATATTCAGAAAAAATATATTTTTGGAAAAGTCGCAGCTTTTATGTACAGTTGAGTTCCAAAAAAGAGGTCTTCCACATGCTCATTTTCTCATTATACTTATGGATGGATATAAATTGCTAACACCACAGGCATACGATAAAATTGTATGTGCTCAATTACCAGATCCCCATATTGATGATCATCTATATAAACTTGTCACCAAGCACATGATCCATGGTCCCTGTGGCTATTTAAATCCTTCAAACTCTTGCATGCAAAAACAAGGAAAGTGTAAGTTTAAATATCCAAAAGAATTTACTGAACAAACAACCAATGGAAAGAATTCGTATCCACTTTACAAAAGACCAAAAAACCTCACACCAATCAAAATTAGAGGACACAACATTGATAATTCTTGGATTGTTCCGTACAATCCATATTTACTGAAGAAATTCGGTTGCTATATTAATGTTGAAATATGTTCTGACATTAAGGTTATCAAATACATTTACAAATATATTTGCAAAGGACATGACAAAATTACATTTTCTGTACATAATAATGATACTAATGTAGAAATAGATGAAATCAGAGAATACCAATCTGCTACATGGGTTTCTCCACCAGAAGCTGCATGGCGCCTGTTTGCTTTTCCGATAAGTGAAATGACTCCAAGTGTTTGCCAGTTGCAAGTGCATCTTGATGGACAACAATTTATTTCGTTCAAAAATAACCAAACCATTGATCAAATAATAAACAATCCACTGATAAGGAAAACCATGTTAACAGAATTCTTTCTTATGAACAAAATGAATAACGACGCTATAAATCTCAATTTACTATATAAAGAGTTTCCCCAACACTTTGTATGGTCATCATCATACAAAATGTGGTCACGTCGAAAACAACGCTTTACTGTTGGACGTATTGTCACATGTCATCCAACCGAAGGAGAAAGATATTATCTTAGATTGCTTCTAATGAACGTCAAAGGACCAAAATCATATGAAGATCTTCATACAGTGGATGGAAGATGTTACACTACATTTAGAGAAGCTGCAGAAAAAAGAGGCTTATTACAGTCTGATAACAACTTAATTGAGTGTATCTCTGAAGCTGTAAGCTATCAAATGCCTTATAGTTTAAGAAGACTATTTGCAACGTTATTACTTTATTGTAATCCAGGTAACCCAAAAGATCTATGGAAAAAATATGAAGACTCTATGTCGGAAGATTTTAAAACAATTTCAAATGTTACCAAATATGAGATCCAACAGTTAGTTTTAAATCATATCAATGAAGTTCTGCTTTCAATGGGACGTAACATAAATGAATTCAAAGATATATTTGGAAATGTTTGCTCTTCTAGAACAACTAATGAGACCAAAGAAATATATTTTTAAAGAAATATAATAGTGTTTGAAGAAGATATACTTCTACAATACAAATTAAATGTGCAACAAAAAAGGGCATATGACATAATTCTTGAAAGAGTATATTCCAATAAATCAGGAGCTTTTTTCGTTGATGCTCCTGGTGGAACTGGAAAAACATTCCTTTATCGAGCTTTATTGGCTGCTGTAAGAACAAAAGGAGGCATAGCTTTGGCAACTGCAAGTTCGGCTGTGGCAGCTTCAATACTTCCAGGAGGACGAACAGCTCATTCACGGTTCAAAATTCCTATTGACATCGATGAGAATTTCACTTGCAATATTAGTAAACAAAGTACATTAGGCACTCTAATTCGAGATTCAAAGTTAATAGTTTGGGATGAGGTCTCAATGGCGAAAAAAAAAATATTGAAGCTCTTGATACACTTTTAAAAGATCTTATGAGTACAAAAAAACTTTTCGGTGGAAAGGTGGCAGTTTTTGGGGGAGACTTTAGGCAAACACTTCCGGTTGTTCGTAATGGAAAAAAGGAAGACTTTATTAATCAAAGTTTATTATACTCTCATATTTGGAATGATCTACAAAAATTGTGCTTATCTGAAAACATGCGTGCAAAAAAAGATCTAGCATTTTCTGCATATTTAATGAGAATTGGAAATGGAAAGGAAAAAACTAACAATTACAACAAAATTGAAATTCCCAATAATTTTATCATTCCATTTACACATGAAATACAATCTTTAAATCTTTTGTTTAATGTAACTTATCCAGATTTCCGTACATTCTATTCTAATCCATCGTTTATTACTTCCCGTATTATTCTGACAACAAAAAATGATTTTGTTGATGAAATAAATGACATGCTTATACATAGATTCCCCGATGATGCTACAGTCTATACAGCTATTGATGAGACAATAGAACCAAATGATCAGTGCCAATTTGAAGATTTTCTGCATACCTTGCATCCTGCTAACTTACCACCTTATAGATTAACTTTGAAAAAATATTGTCCAGTTATATTATTAAGAAACTTAAATCCTACTGAAAGTTTATGCAATGGTACACGATTGATATGTCATGATTTTAGCTCACATGTTATCAGTGCTACTATTTCCGTTGGTGATTTTAAAAATAAACATGTTTTTATTCCAAAGATACCATTACTAGCATCACAAGATGAGAAACTCCCAGTTCCCTTCAAAAGAACACAATTTCCAATAAGATTATGTTTTGCTATGACTATAAACAAAGCTCAGGGTCAAACATTAGATTTTGTTGGAATATATTTGCGTGAACCAGTTTTTTCCCATGGGCAACTTTATGTTGCTTTATCTCGAGCAAAATCTTCAGCTGATGTCAAAATATTGATACACCCACCTGCGACTGAAGACACAAATGATCATTCTACATATAATGTGGTTTACGACGAAATCATTCGAAAAGCATTCTCATGATACTTTTAAAACCCAAAAAGGTAACAAATAAGCACCTATATGCTACACAATATGAAACTCCCCATTCTTTTTATTTTGCTATTTTACAGAATAACTAAGATTTAACTCACAATAATATTTCGAGATTGGCAAATTTCAATTTAAATTTCCAATTCAGACTATGCTTGCCTAATTAGTTAAATTTCAAATGTTAATTTAGACTAACTTAAATGCAAACATTGCAGGAACAACTTATTCTATCAAGGGTAACTGTTTCTAGAGTTCTAGCTGAAGGAAATGACAAAGATAACCTGCCTCTTAAGCGTTCAAACATTTTCAATTTCAGATGATGGAAGTTCAAACAAACGATACTCAGGTAGACAAAATTTACAGTCATAATGGTATACCAATTAAGGGTCTTAACTTTGTTGAGTGTAGTTTCAATGAATTTCTCTTGCTTAGCTTCTCTCTTTGTCTGTTATTTAACTTCTGACATTACTGTATTGACCTTATTAGAGTATATTTATCTTCTCATAAATGCCTTCATTTTAAAAATGCAAGTAATTAAACCATATTTGAACAGAGCATTTTCGATTTCTTTTACTTCACTTGTGTTTTGAACAGAGCATTTTATTGGTTCCTGCTTGGGTGCTTCTATCTTTTCATTTCAGAAATTTTGCATATATACTAGACATAGATCAGCTTACTTCTGTTGACAGATTTACATATCACTCTAAGCTTGCATTTTCGCTCTATCACACCCACTTTCCTTAATAATTTTATTGGTTCCTGCTTGGCTGCTTCTATCTTTTCATTTCACAAATTATGCATGTATACTAGACATAGATCACCTTACTTCTGTACACAGATTTACATATCACTCTAACTTTGCATTTTCATTATATGACACCCATTTCCTCTGAATATGCACAGTATGGATAAGCTGCTACATCTGTCTGCATCAACATTGACCAACAGTCATGATTTTATATATTATAAATAAAACCAAGTTTACTTGTACATCAATTGGTGTTACTCATGCTGCTAACTAATAGCTGAATTACCAAACTAAGGGAACTGTTCAATCATTCGAATAATGCAACACCTACCCACTACTCTTCAGCAAAACCCTAGGCTCATATTATAAAACCCTAATGCCTCCTCTTCAATCATTATCAACCACACAGCAGAGCATCACTGCGAAGGAAGGTACAATTCAATTTCGATGGTATTTTCGTTGTCTGATCTCAATTCAATATATTTACTTTTAAGAAACAAAGTTATTCAACTGATATAATTCATAATATACCTTCAATTAAACATATTCAAATGTCTCAGGTAGTTGGGATGTACATTACTTGATTACTTACTTGAGTTGTTTAGCATAGTATACTGAAACAACATAACTAATATACTTTACTCTCATTCTGTTGCAACAATATTTAGGAACATAAATCTTAAAGGAGGGAGATGGAGTTTTTCAGTCAATTTCTTTCTCCCACTGTATTGATGAATTGACATCTATATACATAAAAATGAAGAGTTAACTTTCAGTTCAAGTAGTAATGATTCATCAATCAATACTCATTGTGAGGACACAAGTCAATAAAGACTTGGATTACAAAATGTAGTCTCATTGTTTTGCTTCACTTTTACACATGAAATCAAATGTACTCACAAATGTAATCAAAACATACTATTTAACTACTAAAATCACCTTCCAGTAAGCAAAAGTAAATAAGCGATTCAGTAAATGAAATTTAACTTGTCTGAAGAAGTCATATAGAAAAGAACTACATGATTTGGTCTTTTTGAAATATTCTTAGTGTAAAATTTTATTCGTTTCTTTCTAATTCGTAGTCATCTCATATTAGAATGAAGAAAATACTGGTAGAGAGTGCAAGTTGCAATTGTTAAAAGCTTTCACGACATTCGTTGTAGCAGAGTCACGATGACAATTGACCTTCTACATGTTGCACCTGCACTATGTACGACACATATTTGGCCTTCAATTACTATCTTCTCATCGTTCGACAAACTGCAATGAGTCTGCCTCTTTCTCTTTCAAAGGTAATTTTCCAGGTTTTACACTGTGCCTCCATCTCAATACACTTTTTGCTTGATTCAATATTAAATTTTTTATGTGCATTCTTCTTCTCTACCTTTATTTTCTATGGTTTTCAAACGCTTTTTACATGCCTTCATATTGTTCCTAATCTGAATCTACTGTCTACTGTGGCTTTGTTCTATCGCTGACTTTTGCTCTTCATGAAATCTGGAACATCATTTTTGGATCTCACTTAAAGCAAACCACGTGTACATCTTCTTTCCAATGACCAAACTTTTGCTTCAACATAGCACTGCTCCATTTTACGCTTTCCAAATTCCTCCTCTGCTTTGCTCATTTCTTCAGTCTTTTCATGGATTTTCTCTCTTCCCAATTTCTTCTGTGCTTCTAATGTGGCTTTTTAAGGAAGTACAAAATATTGGTAAGTCGGACGTTCAAATGAATTATTTGAACCCAAAGAAGTTTAGAAGATCAGCAAGCGTTTGTTCATTTACTATGAACCTCTATCATTTATTCATCTGCTCATTGGTAAGCATTTCAATTTGACCTTTGTTTTCGTGATTTCCTAAAATATTTGTATTGTTATCTTGCGTTTCCTATCTAGAGCTTTAAGAAAAAAAAGGGTGCAAACTGGAAGGTCTCATCTATATTTTCCACCGAAACTTGAGGCGTCCTAAGTATGAATTGCCTCTTTCCTTCATCCTTTCTTCTCATTTGAGTCATTGATGGGTCACCTTTTCACCTTTATTATAAAATTCCTCCAGATTTATGCACTTTATCTATTTCATTAATAGAGAATAAGCAAAAATTGTTCTGTAAGAAATGAGAAACAAACAGTAGATATTAAAAAAAAAAAAACCTCAACTGTCAATGTATTTGAGTTATTATTTTGAAGTGATCGATCAACCATTAACAACTACAGTGGATTGTTATGTTGGTTATGAAATATTTTACTCACTTTAATGTTTTACATTTACTGGTAAAACCATGTAGCTTCATGGGTTAGGACTAATTACTTCAGTCTTTATGATTTCCAAAGCAAACGCCACGCCCTCTACTCCTATTTCCAAACCAAACTACATGTAATCTTCTTTCCAATGACCAAACTTTTGCTTCAACATAGTACTGATCCATTTTACGCTTCCCAAATTCCTCCTCTGCTTTGCTTGTTTGTTCAGTCTTTTCATGGATTTTGTCTCTTCCCAACTTTCTTCTGTGCTTGTAGTGTGCCTTTTTAAGGGAGTAGAAAATATTGGTAACTCGGACCTTCAAATGAATTATTTGAAAGCAAAGGCCTGCAGGAAATTTATAATAAAGCTGAATGATACCTAAACGACTTTACAACGCCATCTGAAAATACAGTTTGGATAACATATAAGCGGATGTGTATTCTTTTGAACTAATGTATGCTTTGTTTCAGGTAATGGAAGAAAAATAGCTTGGAACAACAACTGAAGAATTCACATACTTCTGTTTTGTACCACCAGAACATTTAATTGGTAATGTATACAATTACTTTTTACCAAATAAACAAACCTTCCTTTAATAAATTGTTGTTTTGTATTAGCATCATTGCACGCTTCAGCCTACATTCAATGAAAACAGCAGCTTATGCATTTCTTCAGGAGTATCATAGATGTATTCTTAATAAAATTAAAAAGTTAAGATAAAAAGCACATATTGATTATCAACTTGTATTTAACATGCTATATACATAAACAAATGTTTGCTAATACATCGAAAATGAACTTTTAGTGCAACAATTACTGCAGCTGGTTCTTCAACTGTAAGGCCGAAATTTTCAACACCCACACCAACCAAAAAAATGTAAGAGGTCAGTCTACATCTGACTTTCACATTTATTTTTGGAATAAACTTTCAAATTTGTTTACTTATTGCCAATACATACAGAGTACGGATAAGCTGCTACATCGGTCTGCATCAACTCTGACAAAGAGTCATGATTTTATTATAAATCAACGTAAGTTTACTTCTATGTCAATTGCCGTTGCTCATGCTGCTAACTAGGATCAATGAGGTGGACCTACCCTTTCAACAACATAAGCCACATTCATATCACTAAAGAAAACTTTTTATTCCATCTGATAACAAACTAATAGCTGAATTACCAAACCAAGGTAAGTGTTAAATCATTCAAATAATAGTTAAATTCATTTGCTATGTGTTGCTATATCTTATGGTTCATCGCTGCCTTTTTATATCCTAACAATTACTCTATTTCCATCGAATGTAAATGCAACTAGACCAAAAAGCTATCTACTTCTACAATTGGATATCAATTGGAGTATCATGGATGTATTCTTAATTAAATTTAAAAGTCAAGATAGAAAGCACTCATTGATTCTGAAATTCTATTTCACATGCTATATACATAAACAAATTTTTCCTAATACATCGAAAATGAACTTTACATTTTCAGGGTCTGATAGACTTTACAGCGACTTTGCACTGTCTAATTACATGAAGTTCCTTTAATACATTGTTCTTTTGTACGAGTATTCCTGCGTTACTAACTAGCTGTAGCATCATTGCAGGATTCAACTTACGTTCACTGAAATCGGCAGCTTCTGCATTTCTGAACGACGGACAAATTAATTTTACTGTACAGAAAAATGCAGGATGATGTAAAGGTCAGTCTACATCTGAATTTCACATTTATTTTTGGAATAAACTTTACTGTAAGCTATTCAAACTACAAAAATAGCCTTATATAAACATCAACAATTCCTATGAAAATCACCATAAAGAAACACAACTTCCAGCCAAAAGACATACATAAATACAATCCAAATATTTGATACTATTGGAAGCATTTACAGCCTAGGTAGTTTACTTATTGCCAATACATTTTGTTCCCTTCAAAGTTATGATTTCTCTAGGAAATCTCTTGTGTGCTGCCAAATTGCCAATAACAATGCTAGAAATACATTATGTGTTGTATCTTCTTATTCTGAATACATCAGCCCACAACATATTTTATTCATTTGCACAATTTTCCATGCATACTAGACATAGATCAGCTTACTTGACAGCCCATTTCCTCTTAATATGCAGAGTACGAATAAGCGGCTACATCTGTCTGCATCAACTCTGACAAAGACTCATGATTTTATTATAAATCAACGTAAGTTTACTTCTACATCAAACTTAAATTACAATGTTTTGTTTCTTTTTGGACATTTGGCTACCTTCTCAATTTTTATTTCCAAGTCTCTTTAAGAATTTAATGGATTTTTCTGATCATGCTTTATTATAATTTATACTAATTTCATAGATTTTAAATTTGTTAGTTTCTGATGTTTTGAATATAATTACTTGCTACAATTCGGTATATTAGGTAACTTTACTTGATGTACACATGCATTAAAATTTAAAAATGGATTGTGCATCAAGGGTGTTTGATGATATGTCTGAGTCATTTTATATGGAGTATTTGATTATTATTATTTTGCTTGTAGTAGGCAAAACTCTTCGTCATTTGGTTCATCTGGTTGAATGTTATGTCTTTCACACGCTAAAGATGCTTTCAAGTGATATTAGCAAGCTTATGTTGTTGCTCTCAAATTTTAAGGATGTTTGACTGTTTGTGTTCTTGCTGCCGATGTTTTCAACCAATAGGTATATATTTTTTGGATTAATTTTGCTCCTACCTTCTTCACATACGAGATTTTAATCTTACAATATTTTTTCAGCGTTTTCAACACCAGCTACTATGAGTTAATCTGGTACAACAAATATAGGACAAAAGTTATCCACAGAAATTCTATCAGTTGTAGCCTACATAGAAAACAAACATGCTTTCCAATAAAACATTAATTACAAGAACGTTAAAAACGTCAAGCCGCTCAGCAAAGGCAAGTTGGAGATAGTGCGAGCAATTATTCAATCTGCAGCTTCACACCGTTTATAAAAGGTTAGTCAACTAATCATCCTTTAACTTGTTCCAATGCAAGGATATGACAAACACTGCAATTCAAAATTCTACCCAAACTTTTCTTACTACTACTATAACCATCTACTTATTTATTGGTTATGGATCAAATTTTACTTTTCATGAGCCTTTTTAGTTAGCGCGTTTTTTTTTTTCCGCACTTTTTCTCTCTCCAAATGTCTCTGTGTCACTCTCTTTCTCTCTGTCTCTCTATCTAGCTATCTCTCTCTGTGTCTCTCTCTATATATAATATATATATATATATATATATATATATATATATATACACACACACACGCGAGAGATAGAGAGATAGATACATATTTTTTACCCTCATTTAGACAAGACAATAAAACTCCAGCTGTCTTCTTGTAAATTAATGGGGTTTGGCTTCCCAATGAAATAGTGCCAAAAAAGAGACAAAATCATTACATTTGGTAGTCAAATGTAATGATTTGGTCTCTTTTTTGACTACCAAATGTAACAATTTTGTCTCTTCTTTGGCACAATTTCATTGGCAACCAAAACTTCATTAATTTTTAAAAAAATTCATGTAGTTTTCTTGTCCTTTCTAATTTCTAAAACTAAAATAAGGACAAGGTAAACTATATATTTATATATATTACTCATACAACACAAATTTAATAGGCTTCCATTGAACAAAAAAATATCGTCCCTTTCTCAGGTATTTCTTTCCCCTTTAACAGCATCAGTAATAGGCATCCACACATACACATAGAACTGTCTTTCCCTTAACTTCTATCTTTAAAATGCCTTTTTAAGTTATTGCTTGCCCTTTCCTCATCATGACATCTTAAACTACAATTATGGGCACCTTACAGGCAGATTTTGCAAATTCGTAATACTTAAGTTTGGTATCTCCTTTATATCTCAATTACTACTTTATCCATGCAGCCTTTAACATTTGTCTATCTTCAGGTTTAGCTTAGCTCTTTCTATTGGTGAAATTACACACTCACTATTTATACTAACCCAAAAAAAAAAATATATTGCCTTGCTGCTTCCTTTGATGAAAATATGTATACATCTCAATTATTTGTTTGACGATAGCTCTTTTCTTTTCTTTTTTTTTTTGGGTTGATTTCATTTAATACAAATTTTAAATAATAGCACAAAACTCTGCTCTAAATTGACTAATAATTACATTCATCTAATTTAATTTAATCCTCCACAAGTTTGTACTAACTTTCAAAAACACAAGATCAACTTCTAACAAAGCCTCAGGTTCACAACAAAAAAGGGAGCACAGCCATCTAAACTCATGAAACTTATTGATTTACTGTTAAGGACTTCAATTTCAGCCTCTTTTTCTCTACTGTGTTTGTGGTCTTTTTTTTTTTCCCTCTAAATCTATTCTCATTTTAATGGATGACCATATATTGCATTACATGCTAATACAAAGAACAACCTAAATCACTTAAACTAAGTTACTCCGACTCTTCAAAGGTGTCATGGAATGTCTGCTGCATTTATGGACTTAGTATTGCAACAAAGGCTATGCACATTTACTGTTTTTATGGTAATTTGGATCATAATGAAGAAAATTATCTTATATGCAAGCTTAAATTTGAAGATCTGCCAAATGTCTGTTACTGCTGTTTTTAGATATCTGTTACTTCCCTCTGTACTTTTGCTTTATTTCTTCGGGCTTTTCGATTATTAGATATCACAGGTGTAATACAGTAGAATTTACTCCATGCAGTCACAACCTACAACTTCAATCATAAATTCTTGACTGATACTATCTGACTATTACTATCTGAAGAGCAATTATCTTGTGGCATCTTTTCCTTATTTATTCACCCTGGTCATAACAGCACCAAATACATAGGACTTTCACTGAATACTTCTGTTATCCTGCAGATACTACTGTTTCGTTAGCTATATTTCCTACAAAAATGGTACTAACACTGAACATCGACCGAATTGAATTAGCAACACGAGATTGGATTAGCAAGGTTCAAATTGTCGAAATGGCACGCCCACGAGAAAGCCCCGACAAGAAATGTAGATTCCAAAATTTGATTCTGGAAGATGAAGAGGTCAGCTCATTAGTCTAAACATTTTTCCTACATTTGCCCGTTGATAATCAACTGCAGCTATTCTCCACATAGTTAATCTCAGATTTGTATGCCTCTTACTTTCAGGAATGCCAGATTAAAGCAGTTCTGTATGCTGATGAAATTGAGCAGTATGCAGATAAGCTTAAACTCAGCAATACCTACCTCATCTCCACCGCAAGAGTCAAACTCTCGCCGACTTCCTACGGCAAGCCAATGCATAAATTCTACTGGATTCTTGACAAAGAAACAGTAATTGAACATATCAAAGCATCTGATGAAGTTGAAAAACCTCTTCCGCCGCCAAGGAAGCTGAATATCACCACGTTTGACCGTATTCCTCATTTGATGGTTGATTCTACTGCTGAAATTGGTATATCCAGCCTAAGAGCTCTTATCAAGCTAAAATATATTATACAGTACTCTTTCCAAGTAACTGTTCTGCAACATATATCACTGCTATGTTAATTTCTATTTATAACTGCTGACTTACTCAATCTTGGATTTTTCATATTCCTTCTTTTCTTTTATTAGACATTATAACTTTGACAGAAAAAAGGGCAGACAGAGAGACATTTGCTTTCCGCGCTGAGTAAATATCTTAATGCGATCTTCTACAGTTTTGTGGTCTGGTCAATCTACGTCATTTTGACATTTGATTGATTAGAGCAATCTTACAATTTTTATTGTATTTTTTAAGACCTTAACTTGATCATGTACGATACTGTATACCCATGAATCCTGCAGCTTTTGTAATTTGATTATCAGAGAACAACTTCAGCTTTTGCTATCTTCTTCATATGTGTTCTCTTTGTCGATAGCTTATTGCACTCTCTTACTATAACGCAATATCACCTGAAAACTTGCTCATTCTGTATTATATCTATGCAGATATACTGGCAATCGTTCTTCATTGTGGTCCTCAAAAATACGCAGGTCGTAGTCAACATAGGTGTCGAGAAATTACCCTTTGTGACAATCAGTGAGTATAACAGTTCACCTTCTATTTTCCCATTTTCTGCAATGTCTGCTTAAAACATGCTCTTTATTAGTATTAGTCGCCATTAGGTTCAAAACGTAATTGCCTTGGGAAGATTCACCTTTTCGTCTTCTATTTCAATTACTACGTTATTTTAGGCTGCCTAAGAATTATTTACTACAACTGCTGCCTACTGTCCTCCCCTTTGGTAGAATAGCATGTTCAAACATTTACTGAAAGAGGAATTTCAGAGTCCCTGTAACAGCAAAAAGCTTGGTACAGATATGAGTTGTATCAAAAGAACAGGAAATATTACATATAATCCAACTCTAAAGGATATCCTTTATTCTGTAACATAAAATCAAGGTCACTCTATATTTTCAATGACATGCCATAGATGCTTTCCACTGCACCAGGATAGCAACATGATTATTACCCAACTCTCAACTCCTTGCAAATGAAATTGTACCTAAGATGATTTCTTCATTTTTATTATCTGCTCCTCAATTATTGCTTAGTACTCTAAATGAATGGCATCTCTTCTCTCCTTATGCTGTCACGCTCTCAGGAAAAATCAGTTTCTCCTCACTCTATGGGAAGATTTCGGAGAAATAGAAGGACATGAAATTGCCTCTAAAATGGCAACAGAAGCAGATCTGATTGTAATCCTCGGAAGGAGTATAGGAATCTCTACTTTTCAAGGTACATGTGCACTGAACTTTTTGCCAACATAATTTTAGATAATAACAAAATATTATACAAGCTATGTGTTATACAGGGTTGTCACTGCAGACTAGGTTCAATTCCACAGTCCGTGTGAATCCTAATTACCCGCAGGCAGTAAAACTCATCAACTGGTAGGGCATTTCAGCAGTATTCTCTGGCTTTATTTTACATATAAAGAATCTACTGAACCTATTATCTATTGTAACAATAGGGCAAAAGAAAATAAAACATTGTTGTTCAGTCGTGCGCCAGAGAAAACCTCAACAAGCTCATCTGTCACTCCCATGATAATCACTCCTACAGCCGAAGAAGTTATCTCTGTTGCAGAAATCTCATCAGCACCTTCTGTAAGTCGTACTTGAAGCTGTTCGTAAATAATAAAAAATTATTACATTTAATTATGCCTGTGATATTTTCCTACAGATGGGAGTGTTCTATGTTGAGGCAGAAATGGCCATATTAGATGAATTCCAAGAGTTCTGTGTGCTTGAATGCTCAGCCTGCAAACAGAAGAAGCGCACAAAGGATAGAAAAGCTTTTGAATGTCCAAAATGCAATCGGAAAATCTCATTAGTGCCTCGGTACTATATTATTGACTTGTAAATTACACTATTTGCAAAATATTGCCTATATTATACACTAATTTCAAACTTGCCATCATTTCAGCTGTATCTTTCAAATTGATCTTATTGATGGTACTGCTACAACCACAGCATCTATCTTGGCTGAATTGGGAGAAAAATTACTCTCCATGACAGCGGAAGACATATTTGACATAACTTGCACTAAGGTGATCTCTCATTCCCACTGCCTACTTCTACACATGTATTGGCAGAATACCATATATCTTCAGCCTAAAATCTTTGTTGTAACTCTTTACATTTGCAGCGGCAATCATTGTCTCTTGATAAAGTCCATCAGATGTTGTCAAACAAAGTGTTCCAAATTCAACTAAGGAAGTCATCTTGGGGCAGCACAAATAGCACGCAGGCAACTTTGTCCATTCTTTCCTACATGGAAAAGGAACATACTCCACAGAGCACTGCTAATAGGAATTCAAAAAGGATAAGGCCTTTGGAAATAAGTGACGTAGATATGACAGCAACAACTACTGCAGTTGGTTCTTCAAATGCAACCCCAAAATTTGAACCACCCACACCAACCAAAAAGGTGTAAAAGGTCAGTCTACATCTCACTTTCAGCCTAAACTATAGGTCACAAATATTAACACTTCCACATATTTAGAAGTATTTCAAAAAGTTACAATCATTTACGCAGCTTCTCTAAAATTAAAATTCATTGGGTATTTCTACTGATTTACTTTTAATTTAGAACAGTTTTCACAGTCTTTTGGAATTGATCCAGTCTGCTTTTGAATTTCACAATTTTGTTCTGTTTATGTTTAACACCTGTGTGCAGTGCAAGTATGCTATTTTGATTATTACTTTTCAATTGACCACCTGCATTACTTGAAAGTTAACACCATCTCTTCTGAGCAATCAACTGCCTGTCTTTCTCATTTGCCACTTTAGATGTTAGTATGTAAGTTGTTTTCCTATGTGTTGCCATATTTTCAGTTTCTAATACAATTTAAATTCTCTAATTACAGGAACTCGCTCACTTGATTTTGCCACTTTTGCTTAATAGGGAGAATAAAATGAATCAGTCTCCTCATACTATGGGTTTTTTAATGAAGACGATTCGCTGCTAAGAAACGAACTCCGATAAACTGAAACATCTGCTATACTATTTTGCCTGTATTACGTTACTTAGTATACGTAGATCGGTCAAATCGGCTTCGTACTGATATCTGCTGTACATATTGTAATTATATCTAATGATATATAATATCTGTAATATTATCTATCTGCTAATGTCATTAGTATCAGGGGCATATAACTTTACATTCAACCTCTTGCTCATTTTGACGGATTAGCC
>JAJOOO010017248.1:0-23271 GCA_029582685.1 Solanum piurae | reverse complement strand
TATATATATATATATATATATATATATATATATATATGATTCTTATGTTCCCAGAAAGGTATTATTGACCTTTTACCCTGAACTAACCTTCCTAAGTCCATATTATAACCTAATATCATCATTATATGTATAGAAATTCTCAAAATCCCTAATTCTCCTTCTGCTAAATATCAAGAACTCCAAGAAAGGAATTTCTCCAATTTTCCAAGATCTAAAGGTTCCAAGTTCAAGATTCTTTTCAAGATACCTAAGGTTTTCAATTCAAGATTCTTCTACACACTTCACCTTCCGAGATTTTTCTACAAACTTCATCTTCCGAGATTTTTCTTCAAGACTCATCACTAAGGTATGTAAGGCTACTCATAGTGATGGACTAAGTTCGTACTCACGCCCTACATCTAAATTCAGTCACTAAAAGATTATGTTTAGGGTTCTACCCATAGTCTCTTGAAATCTGAATTCGGTTTGTGTTTTCTTATCCTGAGTTCCGCTTGCTTACTCATTGAGATTTTGATTCTCTTATGCATATTGATTCTTACACTGTTGTTCATGCTTTCATTATTACATGAACCATATTTATTGAAGTCATATTTTTAAAAAGGTTTCTATATGAGTTTTTCCTATACATTAATTTCGGACATGGAAAGTGATTCGATGAGCATTTAAATGCATGATTTGAAAAGGGTTTTAAAACAACATAAATGGTTTCATATATTCTATTTGGCAATTGAGAAGAAAAGAGAATAATTGATTTTCGAAAATCATTTTAGAAAAGTAAAGTGAAATAAAGGTAAGAATTTATTTTCACTTAAATCCCCTAAACAGGGCTATTGAGCATAATTGATATTGATTATTCATGGAATAGTATCGAGCACCAAATTGGGTAAGAATTTATTTTCACTTAAATCCCCGTAAACAACATAACCAACGTAGGATTCGTATTGACTTTCAGGTGAGTCCTCACTTCCTCTTTATAAGGCATATGGGATGGATCCATATATTATAGTTGTTGTCTTATATACCCCGGCAAGGTATAAGATGACTCTCGCAACATGTGCTGAATGTTGTATCATTACTAGGCTCATAGTTATGGTTTTCAATTAGAAAAACTCTCCAAGAAATTATATTGTATTATTTTTTATGTTGTTTCTATTCCATATCTTATATTGGAAAGCTTAAATGATTTTACCTCGTGTTCAAACTACATTTCCAATCAGGTTACTTCCAACCTCTTTTAGTTCAGTTATTTATTTTGTATAGCCCTATTACATACCATACATTCAATGGACTGATGTCATTCGACTTGTATCATTTCATGATGCAAATTCAGGTACTTAGGGTCATAAACAAGCGTTCTGTTGAGATTACCATATCCGCTCGTCAGATTTTGGTGAGACCTCATTGGTTTTGGAGGACTACAGTTTATTGTTTAGTTTTAGTAGTATTTTCAGGTGTCATGGGTCTTGTCCCATCACCTATCTTTAGACAGTAGAGGCTTCATGGATAGGAAGTTAGATAGTTTCAATACTTACTCAGATTTTTTCCTCAACGTTTACAATATGTTTTAAGTATTCTCAGATAATGGTTTTAAGTTCTTTAAATATTTTGAAATTCTAATCTATTAAAGTTTCCGGATATTCTATACAGTCATATGTACCATAGTTAATCAGGACAAAGGTTCGATTAGGACCAACTATGGTTCTGATCAGTGTCAATCATGTCCAGGGTGCAAGTTCGCGGAAAAACATCTGTATTGAACCTTCACTTAGTAAAACAGTAATTTTTACTCCAATGTCATAATAGTCTCAAACTTGAACTATGACTGCTTAATGGAAATAAAATATGACTACTTACACATAATAATCAAGGTGTTGACATAAGCATTAAGAGAGTTAGCACATTACGACCTTGTGTTATCCCGATTTCATGAGTTCTTTTGAGAATAAGCCGGATTTTGATAAGAACCGGCATACTTCCATACTCAGATATGTGAAATCTATTGAGAGTGCTCCAATAAGTTTAAGACTCCATCCATACGGGCTACATATTTTTCATTATGAGTTTTTAAACTCAACCTCCACAATTTACTACAGAAAATAATGCACTCAAATCATAGGGAGCGAATAAAAAATAGTGCATTTTTTACAACAAGTCATCATATGATGCATTTTTCCCATTGCACTTGGTTATAGGATCTCTAGTCCTCAGGTTGGGTTTCCTCATATATGACTCAAGGATTTATAGACTTTAATCTCATCCTCCTCAATATGCATATGCTCCAGACCTTTTCTCTTGTGAAGGCATTAGTAAGAGGATATGCAAGATTGTCCCAAGATTTGACATAATAATCATTAATGGTATTAGTTGTCAAATATGATCTCACATTACTATGTTTCCTCCTTATAGGTCTGAATTTACCGTTGTAATAACGATTTTGAACTCTACCAATTGCAGCAGTGCTATCACAATTAGTTTAAAATATGAGGAATTGATTTTTCAAAAGAAGGCATTTGAAATAATTAATAAATTTCTCAACCAATTTGCTTCCTCACTAGCTCATGCTAAAGCAATTAGTTCAACCTCTATAATAGAGTTAGCAATTATTGTTTGCTTTTTTTTATTTCCAACAAATAGCACCACCACCCAAAGTAAAAATGTAACTAGTGGTAGAACATGAATCACCTGATAAAGTTTTTAATCTACATCAGAAAAGCCTTCAAGTACAACATTATATTTTTTATAGAAAAAAATTACAAGTTTTTGTCCCAATTAAATATTTCATAACTCTTGTTATAACATGTCAATGTTCATTACCTAGATTTCTAGTGAACCAACTAACTATTCCTACCACATATACAATATCATGCCTAGTGCAATAAATCACATGTCTCAAACTTTCAATTAAGCTAGAATATTCCTTTTAATTTATCACGCCATTTTCACTTTGAACAGGAAATAAATAAACATTTGAATAAAAAGAAGTTACAACATACTTGAAATCAATAAAGTTATATTTTTTTAAAAATGTTATCAACATAATGTGACAGGTCAAAGAAAATTCCATCACATGTTCTTGTAATTTTTATTTCAAGAATAAAACTTTTCTCACCAAGATTTTTCATATCAAAATGGCTTCTAAAATTTTTTTTAGCTTCATCAATAACATTCACTTTAGAGTCAAAGATCAATAAATTATCAATATATAGGCAAATAATAAAATGTAAATTATTTCAAGACTTATGATATATGTACTTATCACACTCATATGTTTCAAAACCATTTTCAATCATGTAGGAATCAAACTTTTCATGTCATTGCTTTGGTGCCTGTTTCATGTCATATATGAATTTAGTAACTTTAAACACTTTGCTTTCTTGGTCTGCCTTCATAAAATACTCAGTTGTTCCATATAAATATCTTCATTTAGGTCTCCAGTTTTTAAAAATAGTTTTTACATCCATTTGATGAATATGCAAATAAAAAATTGCATCCATAACAATTTAAAGTTTAATGGATGTAATTGTAGTTATCAGAGAAAAAGTATCAAAAAATTATAGGCCTTCTAATTGCTTTAAACATTTAGCAACTAGTCTAGCCTTAATATTTATCAATAGATCCATTCAGTTTCAAAATAAATAAATTAGTAAGACCCATTTGCAATCAATTATTTTACAACCCGGTGATAAATCAACCAATTTCATAATTTTATTAGAAATTAGGGATTCCATTTCCTCATTACAGCCTCTTTTCAAAAAAGTAGAATCAGATAAAGCTTCTGGTAAAGTGGGAGGTTCATCTTTAACATTACAAAACATGAAAATTAAGATCAAAATCTTTTTCTACTCTAAGCTCGTTTACTACTTCTTAACTCAAAATCATCAATATTTTATGTCTCAAAGTACAAGTAGAAGAACAAGGTAGTGACAAAATATTTTGTTCAATTCTTTGACCCCACTATTTTTAGAATGAAAGTGAATTTATTTACATGATAAATAATATCATCAGATTCTATTATAATATTATCTTCATGATTAAAAAATCTATAGACTCTACTATTTGAAGCATACCCAAGAAAAACACAAGTAGTAACTGTCTTACTCAATTATGTAATTGTAGGATCCATTAGCCTCACAAAGGCTAGATAATTCCAACCTCTTAAATATCTCAAACTTGGCTTGTGACCTTTCCACTACTCAAAAGGTATCAATTTAGACTTTTTACGAGGTACACGATAACACATAACAAGCAGTCAAAATAGTTTCACACATAAATTTATAGGTACACTTGACTCAATAAGCATGACATTGTATACTAGTCAATTCAACCAAAGTTCTATTTTGTTCTTTTCGCTACACCATTTCATGTAGGAGAATAAGGAGTAGTTTCATAAATTATTTCCAATGATCTAATAAAATGATTAAACTCATTTGACTCATATTCACGGCCTCTATGGTGACTTCTAATTCTTTTTTTATTATACTTTCAAATTGATTTTCAACCTCATGGAGATAAATTTTAAATTCTTTGAAAGCATTACTGTTATTTTTCATCAAGTAAGCATATATAAACTTAGAAAAATCATCAATGAAAGTGATAAAGTATCTATTTCCTCCATGAATTAAAATTCCTCCAAGTTTACAAATAATAGTGTGAACTAATTATAATAAATTATTTTTCTTTCAACTTGAAAATGAGGTCTTTTATTGATCTGGGCTTTACTACAAGCCCCACACTATTCAAAATTATTTTTTAATCATTCAGATTAATTTTAAACTACTCATGATTCCAACATAATGATCATTAATATGACATAAACGAGCATGCCAAAAATTAGTAGAAGAGAGTATGTACATAAAAGTAAAAACTTTATTCATTTCAATATTCAACTTGAACATCATATCACTAGCATACCCCTTTTCCACAAAAATATCTTTTTTTACAATTATATATTGATTAGATTAAAAATAATAATTGAAACATTCTTTATTAAGAAGAAAATTAGAACCAATTTTTTTCTCATAGAAGGAGTATACAATACATCTTTCAAAGTCAATACCTTTTCATAGGTAAAACACAATTCGACATCTTCTATTTCAAGAACTTGAGTAGTATAAGAATCACCAAGAATGATGGTATTGGGCTCCTCAAAAGGAGAATATTTTTTTAAATCAATATTTGTCATAACAGACGTGACGATTTACACCAGAATCAATACACCATTCATAAACATTCTTAACAATATATATTTCTGTAATTACCTCTACAAAAGTCTCTGCGGTGACATTTACTGAGGTGTAGGACCACGTGTCTGAAATGTACAAAAACCAGCAATATGTCCACTTTTGCCATAAACAAAGCACGATCCCTTATCTTGAACTTGTTGATTTTGGTCATGGCTATTTGTACCACTATTTTTTTGAGATATCCACTATTATTTTTCTTGAAATTTTTGTTCTTATGCTTTATAGAACGAGTTTTGTAAGACTCAGGAGTAGCATTATTTGAACTAATTAAATTTACCTCATTGTGATGTTACTCTCTTTTAATTATAAAAGTTCATGTTGGCCCCTTGCCTCCTTTTCCATGCAGATTCACATTATCAACGTCACATGAGAGGTTTCCTTTTGTTTGTGGCGCATAGGTTTTCGAAATTCCTTCCAAGAAGGTGGAAGTTTATCTATTATGCCACAAACAATAAGGTTATCTCCAATTTTGATCTCCTCGGACCGGAGCTCTCCAACAATAATTATAAAGTCTTGATTTGGTCAACCACTGATTTGTTTTCCACTATTTGAAAATAAAAAATCTACTAGCTACTTATTTTTTCGCTCCGCCGTCTTCGGTATCATACTTACTCTGCAATGTTTTCTAAATTTTCTTTGTATTATAGTAAGTTCTATTATAATATTCATAAAATCTATCAAATATAATAGATAATTAAGAATATAATACCGACACTTGTAAGAATCAACATCATACTTTTACACTTTTTCTAGATGAGAAACAAGTTTATCATCATATATGGAGGTGTTGTCAATTTTATTAGGATTCTTCTCAGATAACACATAAGAAACATTGAGTAGAGACTTCAATAGAAAAGTATTTTACTCCTCCATCTCTTGAAATGGTTACAATTGAACCGGTCCAACTGTAGTCTTCTGACTTATCCTCTCCAAGATACAACAACAATTCACAAAGTATAACTATACGAACTCTAAATAAGAGTTGAGTCCAGAGCTCCACAAAAATAAAAATAGTAAGAACTCTCCTTCATTTGGATGTTTTTTGTTTTTTTACTGAGTAGATTCTTTTCCATTTTGAATCCAGGAAACTTGTTTACTTTGTTGCATTTAGTCCAAACGGTGAATACTTGTCAAGTGGTTCATTTGATAAATGCATGAATATATGATTAGTGAAGGAGGCCAAGATTGTAAAAACATACAATGGTGATGGCGGTATTTTTGAAGTGTCTTGGAACAAGGAAGGAAACAGGGTTGCAGCTTTTGCAAACAACAAGGTTTATGTGTTTGATATTCGATTGTAGAAGTTGAGGAATAACTTTCTAAGGCTAGTCATAATAAGGGAATCAAGAAACTGACTGAAAACTAGGGACCTAATGGATGAAAGGAACCCACTAGTGAAATCCCACATACCTGGTGACGAATTTCGTGGAGAAATCCTTCGATTTCAGGGCTGGTACTGAAGAAAACTTGTTGCGTTCTTGAACTAGGGTTCTTGACCTCTTTCTCCTCTTAACGTTCTAATTTTCTATGTTTTGATTAATGATTTGACTTAGGTAAGTTCTAGTTATGTTTCTAGGCTTAAACTGACTAAAATATCATGATTTAGGGTATAAATGACGTCTCTTAGGGATTAAACGAAATAGGAAAAGACCAAAATACCCCTGACTTAATTGATGTCGGAGTAACTGACGGATGGAACTGACGGGCCGTCATTCAATCGACGGTCCGTCGATTTGGTCCGTCAGTCAAGCCTGCTCGACATGCCTTCACTAAAACGAGCATAAATTTTTACTCGAAGGTTGGATTTTAGTAAACTTGGTGGCGTTGGAAAGAGGATTCAATTATCTATTGTATAATAGGTCATGGGACACATAATTTCTTTTCATGCTACGAGTTATGACTATTTGAAGTTGATCCATCAACAATTTTCAACTAAGTGGCTGTTGACCCTTACCTACGGTCAGACCTACGAACCGTCGATCGACTGACGGTCCATGCTGGTTAACCGTCAATCAACACTGAAGCTGGTCTTTTGGGCCATCGATCCACGGAAACGAACCACGGTTCGTGACCTGACCTACAGACCGTAGGTCCGGCCGTGGGTCAACACTTGACCAAATTTTTGGGCTGAGTTCTGGGGGAGGTTGCTGACACGAACAATGGACCTGCAGGACGGACCATGGGTCCTCCTACGGTTCGTGGATGGTGCCCGTGGGTGCCACCTGCTACACTAAAAATCTGCAATCTGGTCTATCTAGGATACGGGGTGTTACAATATATATGCATGTGATTATATTGTTGTCTTGACTTGTTTATGTTGCACTAGTGGGATAGCCGTGTGATCCTACCTGTACACTTTGGTTGTGTACTGATACTGCACTTGCTCTTTCTTTGTTAAGTACAGGGCATCTTCAAGCGGATACTGACACACCTCACTTAGTAGATCAGTGATCGTCGTTTGAATTCAAGGGTGAGCCAATTCTTCTGGGTTACCATTGGTTCTCTTTCGTCTCTGTCCACCATTTTCAGTCTTAGAAATTTGTTCTAGTTGGTTGATTATTTCATTAGATTGGGGTTGCATACCTTCTTGTTTAAATTTGTTTCATTATTAGATGGTTTGGTACATTGACTTTCAGGTTCTAGGTTATTCTTCTGTATTGTTAGTTTATCATTGTTAGAGTGTTGTTAGAGTTTATGAGAACTCTATTTTCTTTCCTTAGTATTTGCCTTAAAAGGCCTTAGTTATTGCTTTAGTTGCTTGGTTTGGGTTGTAGTAGTGGTTCTCCCACCTGAGAGTTAGTGTGGGTGCCAATCACAATCGTCTGGGTCGTGATAGTTTCGATTTTACTGAAAAAACCACAAAAATAACCAAATCGAACCGCGAAATTATATATACAAATTTTATAATTTTTTATATATTATTTATAAAAAAATATAAATATTTTATTAAAGGTTAATTAACTTTTGTCTTTAACTTTATTATTAAATATGTTATTTATTAAATTGTGAAATTTTAAGAAATAGCTACTGTCACGACCTGAGTCTACACCCTGGACGTGGCCGGCACCCAAGCACCATTGTTGGTCCCCAAGAGAACCCTCATCCTGGCTGACTGCAAGCGGAAAACTGATTCAAGCATACAAGGCTTAAAAACTGAAATAAAAGTTCATAAAACTTAAATTCAAACTTTAACTCAAAAGAAAATTCTAAATAATAATATATATTCAACTCACCCCAAAATAGGCACATGAGTCTTTAAAACGTTTAATAAGATAAAAGAATAATACAGACTTCTCAACTATACTGACTATCTATGAAGCTTCTAACTAGTAAAGATGGAAGTCATGACAAAACCCACGACATCCTAACTGAACTGAAAAGTAAATAAAAACCTTCAGAAGCAAGGAGGCTCACCATAGCTAACTCGAACTCTCAGACGTATCAATGAAGCTCCTATTGATGATCCTGAACACTTGTGTCTGCATCATGAGAAGATGCAGGCCAAATGGCTAAGTATGTCGAATGTACGAGCATGTAAGAGAAATTCTAAAGCATAAACATAAGTTTGAAACTTGATAAAAAGGAAACATACTTACCTCTTTTCAATCTATCTCAACTCAAGTAATACTCCAAACCACTCAAAACTACTCAAACTTACTCAACTCAGAGATTAGATACTTAAGTCAAGGATATGATATTCGACTCAAAGATATTATATTCAACACTGGGTACTCAACTCTGGATGCTCAACTTTGGATACTCAACTCTGGATACTCAGCTCAATATAAAGCAACAATACACATGCAATATATAGAAAGTTTTATAAAGCAGTAAAACAACTCAGTTCGTTAAAGAAAATGCAATAACAAACTCAACTTTTCTCATATAAGAAAATATTATAATTTTTGTGGGAGTTTCTCTAACCGACAACCATCACTATGAGCCTAAGTGATGGTACAACGTTTTACCTCACACTGCCAAGGACCGTCCTATACCTTGCCATCGGTATAGAACCTGAACTACTAAGTGGATCAAATAGTCTATTGTGTAAAGGGTTCATATAAAAATATGACCCTTTTCTACCCATGGTGGCTACATGGTTTTATGGAGACATGAGTTATCTGAACTCATGCTCGCCCCCAATTCGGTGCTCAATACTACTCCCAAAATATACTAGCTCTTATGTTTAAAAACAAATATACTTCTTCAGTGATTTGAGATTAGTGCTCAAAAACTTAGCTCAAAGGCTATCTTGGAAATCTCAGTTTCCCTTCATTCTTCATTTAGAAAGCTATTACTCTTATCTGAAAACTAGCCCAAAGGATTTTTGGAAATCTCAGTTTTCATTCTTATTTAAATGTGAAA
Organism: Solanum piurae; assembly: GCA_029582685.1. Classification (NCBI taxonomy): domain Eukaryota; kingdom Viridiplantae; phylum Streptophyta; class Magnoliopsida; order Solanales; family Solanaceae; genus Solanum; species Solanum piurae. The sequence continues at coordinate 13,663 of JAJOOO010017248.1, read as the reverse complement.
ACAGTTTAAATCTCTTTGGGAATACTTAGTCCCCATATACTTTTTCAAGTAAAGAACTTCAATTTTACTCTTTACTGAACTCAAAACTTAAGTCTTAAAACAAAGTTAAAACGTTTGTAAAAGACTTCTTAAAATATGGTTCATGCTGAATTATGGACATGAACGACTCAATGCAAGGTTTTCAATAACAATAGATAGAACTCAAATACTTGGAACTCAAAAATTTCAATGATACTACTCATCTCAAGACTGTTCGACTTATAGTGTTCATGCGGGATTATTGACATGAAATGTTCAACTCAAGGACTGAAAGATAATTCTCAAATGGGATTAGGAACTCAACACTTAAAGTCTTAGAACTTGAAGATACCACTTCTCTGAAAGATGCTCAACTTATGAAGTTCATGCGAAATTATGGGCATGAAACAACTCGACTCGATGGTCTACATAACAATATGGAAGTCATGTATACGACTCTTCTTATTCTCTTACTTGCTTCCTCAAAACTTAGTTCAAATCGATAGTTGATCGCAAAGGATTCACAATTGAACTCAAAGGCTTTCTTGAACTCTACTCTTAACTATCTCTTGAATGTGAATTATGAATTCAAGAGTTATTGTTCATGATAATAAAGATCTCATGATGACAAGGTAGACTCATGAATACATTATTCTCACTCTCATACTCACTTCCTCGAGTCTTGAAACAACTTATTAGAATTTGTAGAAGACTCCTCAAAAAAACAAAAAAGGATTTTCTAAAAAATATTCGAAAGAACTCTCAAGACTTTGACTCTCAACTCTACCTTGAATGTGATTTATGAATTCAAGATTGTGATTTGTGATAGGAAAGGTCTCATGATGTTTATGAATGATTGTTGATAGCTAAACATGAAAAAAGTCACGAAATCACCATATTGGAAAAAGTTCGCAACACGGAGATGGTTTATAATAATACTCGCGAAATTAAACTTTGAGACAGAGCAGTCCGCGTCCTAACCGCGACGTGGAGACACATTTTGCTCACTGGGGGAGCAAGTCTGCGATGCGGACTTGCGTGCCAAATCGCACTCGACTTTCTCTTTCTTCGTTTCCCAGCCCCAATTCGCCTAAATTTGATTCTTCTTCTCAATCTCTCTTTAGATTTAGATACCCATCACATGTACTCAAGAATCGAATCAAACAAAACTCTAAAATCTACTTGATTTCCTCAAGAACTCATCAATCTCATCTTAACTCAAGAATATAATTCAATTTCAAGGACACAATTCAAAAACATTAAACCTTCATCTTTCTAAAATGAATTAAACGCTGAAATTAATATGATTGGCGTGTGGGTGCACAAACCCAATACTATGGAAGCTTACATACCTGAAAGAGTCATCTTCTTGTAGAACTTGAAAGAAAATCTGGGAAGATGAACTCTAGCCTTAGCATTTCTTGATTTTCTTTACTGTGGAATCTTTGGAGTGGATGAGAGGGTTTTAATTTGTGAAAAATGATTTTCTATTTGTTTAGGGTAATTTAGATGACCCCTAATGGTTTTTAGGACTAAAATACCCCTAAAGAAATAAATAAGACGAGCTGGGAGATGGAATTATTTTTCACCAGGCAGTGAGGTCCGTATTGGCTTCGCGTCGCAGAGCTGCTGCCAGGTTTGTGCGACGTTAGTAAATCAGGCATAACTTTTTACTCAGAGCTCGGAATTTAGCAAACTCGGTGTCATTGGAAATAGGACTCGAAAGGATTTAATTTACTAACCTATGGGACTCCTAACTCATTTTGTACTAAAAGTTATGTCCATTTGAAGTTGACCCAAAACTTAAGAAAAACTAGGAAAGACTTGAATGCTTTTTCTCTTTGGTTCTTCTTGGAACTTAAGATGCTACATCTTGTGACCTTAACACTCAAGAATTTTAAATTCCTTGTGAAATCTCACTCACTACGAAGAACAGTTCGAGTCTCAGTTCGTAAAAAAAATTATGGTGTGTTACAATATCTCCCCCTTGGAATCATTCGTCCTCGAATGACGACTGAACTGGGTATTGAATGGGGTTACTCTTACTGAGGTCTGAGTCTAATGGTCTGCTCTTACTATATTCAAGCTTAACCCAAACCCTTAAGTTCGGATTCTATACTTCTCTATAGGGAATCTCATCTCAAACTATTAATCTTTACCACCACATTCAATCTTAGTACTCTAACAACTCTATGGACTCCTACTAACCAGCTCCTTAAGAAATTCTCAACACTTGCCTGATTTCTCATCTTATCATCTCCCCCTTAGGTCTAAAGCTAACACTTGAAGGCTATGGACCTATTCCACATTGACAACTCAATTATGCTATATAGCCACACATAAAAAATCATAACATAATCGGAACCTCATCTAGTAACATACCATCTCGGCACACCTATTAATGTTCTTGTTACTCTTGTGACTTAGCCACACTTCACTTCCCTTATCTAAAGGTTAGTGTCTCTTACTTGTACCACTCATATCTATTGCAGCTAATCACCTCAATTTCTCACCAACTCTATGTCAAGTCTTTTAGATTAAATCTCAAGACTAACATCATCACCCTAATGTTGCCATTCTTTTTATCATGACACTAATCTCAAATTCAAGCTTAATATTTATGACTAAACCCGAATATCAATATGATTGCTCGCTTACTATACCAAGTTACAACTACTAGATACAAATTCAGAAGCACTCATCCACTAGGACCTTATGACAAATAGCCAACCCTCACCTCTTAGTATTCATACTTACAATTTACCATCACAACTTGAGTACTATTCACTCATTCACTATACATCAATGCCTAATTAGTTCTATAACACTTTGAATATTATGGTCTCTCCCTCAAAATCATAAGCCTAGCTTAGATCTATCACCTCGTGAATACTCCTGCACTTTTATTCAACACTTACACCTGATCATTACCTATACAATGACACTTCACCACAAAATCCTTTCTAGCTACAACACACTCTACCTCCTATGATGGAATCTTCACAACTCATCACTTCTTCGTCTACCCATAAGGGAAAACTCCTCATTACTAACTTACTAGGTACTTGACTATAGTAACATAGCTTGTCAAAACACTATCTCCCTTACTTTGATTACTAAACATCTACATACTTTCCTCTAACTATGGGCTCTTTCACTACTACTGCTCATAATCTCATAACTCATGCTACCCTTCAGGATGAAAATACTACCCAATCTCTAAACATACTTCTTAAAAAAAGGATTTCAGCTGAAACAAGGCTTAAGGAAAAGAGTACAACTCAGTTTTAGCTCAAATGTACGATTCACATGAATATGAGTGCATTCCTATGAAACTGAACACTTAATTTATTCTTCGGCTTCTCTCAATCCTCTCTGGAGTCTCATGATTTTCGAAAGGCTCTTGCTAAGAATAACTTATCGACAAAGAACTGACTATACTTTTCAACCACCTCTAGTATGACGGGTAGTCGAATGAATTCTGAGAAACGCACGATTTAGAATAAGTCTCTATGACATAACTCTATTGCACGATTAAGAGTATGAAATAAGTGAAGTTTTTCTTAAATGTCTGTAGTCCCTCATTTATAAATGTGGTGCCCTCACAACCATAAATGAGAACCTACTGGCACGGCTTCATAGACACCCTAGGACACTTAAACTCTATGCTCTGATACCAAGTTTGTCACGACCCGAGTCTACACCCTGGACATTGCCGGCACTCAAGAACCATTTCTGGTCCCCAAGCGAACCCTCATCCTGGCTGACTACAAGCGGAAAATTGATTCAATCATACAAGGCTTAAAAACTGAAATAAAAGTTCATGAAACTTAAATTCAACCTTTAACTCAAAAAAGAAACTCTGAATAATAAAATATATTCAACTCACCCCAGAATAGGCACTTAAGTCTTTAAAACATTTAATAAGATAAATGAATAATACAGACTTCTCAACTATACTGACTATCTATAAAGCCTCTAACTTGTAAAGATGGAAGTCGGGACAAAACCCACGACATCTTGACTGAACTGAAAAGTAAATGAAATCCTCTGGAAGCAAGGAGTCTCACCATAGCTAACTCAAACTCTCGGACGTATCAACGAAGATCCTGTTGATGATCCTGAACACCTATGTCTGCATCATGAAAAGATGCAGGCCAAATGGCTCAATACGTAGAATGTACGAGCATGTAAGAGGAATTCTAAAGCATAAATATAAGATTGAAACTTGATAAAAAGGAAACATACTTACCTCTTTTCAATCTTACTCAACTCAAGGAATACTCAAAAGTACTCAAACTTACTCAACTCAAAGATTAGATACTCAACTCAAGGATATGATATTCGACTCAAAGATATGATATTCGACTCTGGGTACTCAACTCTAGATACTCAACTCTGGATACTCAGCTCAATATAAAGCAACAATACAAATGCATTATATGGAAAGTTTTATAAATCAGTAAAACAACTCAATTCGTTAAGGAAAATTCAATAACAAACTCAACTTTTCTAATATAAGAAAATAATATAATTTATGTGGGAGTTTCTTTAATCGATAACCATCACTATAAGCCTAAGTGATGGTACAATGTTTTACCTCACATTGCCAAGGACCGTCCTATACCTTGCCATCGGTATAGAACCTGAACTACTAAGTGGATCCACTAGTCTATTGTGATAAGGGTTCATCTAAAAAGTATGACACTTTTCTACCCATGGTGGCTACATGGTTTTATGGAGACGTGAGTTATTGGAACTCATGCTCGCCCCCAATTCGATGCCCAATACTACTCCCAAAATATACTAGCTCTTATTTTTTTTAAAAAAACATACTTCTTCTGTGATTTGAGATTAGTGCTCAAAAACTTAGCTCAAAGGCAATCTTTGAAATCTCAGTTTCCCTTCTTGCTTAATTTAGAAAGCTATTACTCTTATCTGAAAACTAGCCCGAAGGCTCTTTGAAAATCTCAGTTTCCGTTCTTATTTAAATGTGAAAACATTTTAAATCTCTTTGGTAATACTTAGTCCCCATATACTTTTTGAAGAAAAGAACTTCAACTTTACTCTTTACTAAACTCAAAACTTAAGTCTTAAAACAAAGTTAAAACGTTTGTAAAAGACTTCTTAAAGTATGGTTCATGCCGAATTATGGACAGGAACGACTCAATGCAAGGTTTTTAATAACCATAGATGGAACTCAAATACTTGGAACTCAAGAATTTCAATGATACTACTCATTTCAAGACTGTTCGTCTTATAGTGTTCATGCGGGATTATGGGCATGAAATGTTCAACTCAAGGACTCAAAGATACTTCTCAAAAGGGATTAGGAACTCAATAGTTAAAAGCTTAGAACTTGAAAATACCACTTCTTTGAAAGATGCTTAACTTATGAAGTTCATGCGAAATTATGGGTATGAAACAACTCGACTCGATGGTCTACATAACTATATGGAAGTCATGTATATGACTCTTCTTATTCTCTGACTTACTTCCTCAAAACTTAGTTCAAATCAATAGTTGATTTCAAAGGATTCACAATTGAACTCAAAGGCTTTCTTGAACTCTACTCTTAACTCTCTCTTGAATGTGAATTATGAATTCAAGAGTTATAGTTCATGATAAGAAAGATCTCATGATGACAAAGTAGACTCATGAATACATTATTCTCACGCTCATACTCACTTGCTCGAGTCTTGAAAGAAGTTATTAGAATTTGGCGCGTGGGTGAACGAACCCAACGCTGTGTGAACTCACATACCTTAGTAGGGATCAGCCCCGACGAAATCCACAAACAATCCACGACGATCTTGACGGATCTTGAACGTTTTTCTCCTTTCTCCTCTTTTCTCCTCTTCTTTTCTCTTTTCTCAAAAACCTAACTCTTTTTGGTAAAAGTGTAAACTGATACAACTCAGTTTAGACCCCTAATTAATCACCAAAAACGAAATCAAATAAAAGGGTAAGGAAAATACTAACCTACCCTTTCAAAATTCGGATTGAACTTTCCTTATTCCAACTGCCCAACTTCCAAAGGGCATAACTCACTCATACCAACTTGGAATCGCGCAAACTTGGTGGCGTTGGAAAGATTATTCCAAGATCTTTCCAACCATATCTGGAAATACACCTAACTCATCCTGAGCTAGGAGTTATGACCGTTTGAAGTGACCAAAAACTCGCTTTTCCTAACTTAACTAAATTTCCAGATTTTAATTCTTTCCAAAAATGACTATTTCCAATTATAAGCTTCTTCCTAGTTATTTCAAATTGCGAAATGTTACACATAAGATAATCACATTGTCTCTTAATTGAATCACTTTGTTCGTGTAATAATAACTCTAGTGTTGCTTAATTGTTTGATTGAATCGACAGTAACTTTCTTCTGGATTGTTCATTTATTAGGTGTGTGTTTATCGAGATACCTATATCCTAAAAAAATTATTACTTTCAAAGTGAAAGAACCTAAAATTCCGAACTAGATCGACAATAACCAAATCGCCAGTTATTTTTTTCGTTTGATTTGGTTTTGTTTTAGAAATTTAAAAACCAACTAAATTGGTTTGATTTTCACCAATAACCAATCCAAATCGAACCATCAATACCACTAATTACTACTGTAATAAATAATTATACTAAGATGAAATATATTACACTGAATAGATGAAAATAATGAAGATATTAGATTAAATTATGATCTATGTATTAGTTAGATATCCAAACTTTTTATTTTATTTTTCTTTGCCTTTCCTCGATAAGTATTTAATTAAGTCATACATACTGATGATAATATACTAATCATATTTTGACCAAATTCAAAATAGTATTACTTAGATCACTTGTAATTACCTTACAAGTAATCTGATAGTATACATATTTCTACCTTTGACATATAGTGAATATATATAACTTAAAATTGATAAGGATTTAACAGATGGAGAATAAAAAAATTAACACATGGAGCATATATTTCTTCTCCTAATCACAAAATTACACATTGTTCCTAAAATCATCCAGTACTGACATAATGGTAATAAATGGATTTTGAGCCTAACTCAACCTTAAAAGTTATCTCATAAAAAAGTAGATATTCGAAGGCCATATAAGGAAACTACATATCTCTATTTCTTCCAATGTGAAACTCTTCAACAATTACATATTAAAAAATAAACATACTGATAAAATTCGGGATTAGGTCTTGAAAAATGTACATACTAATAGAATTAGCGATTAGGTTTAGAACATTTTAACTTTTTATAAATTAGGATTTAGGTATTGTAATGACTTCAAAACCAAAAACACCCAAAAGAAATTAAAATGAACTTGAAAAAGTACGTACTAATAAAAATAGAGTTTATGTCTTGAAAAAATGTAACTTCTAAAAATTTATGGTTTAGATTTTTTGTAATTGCAAGACCTAAAACATCAATACAATGAACTTGAAGAAAATATACATACTAATAAAATTAGGGTTCAAGTCTGGAAAAAATATAACTTCTAACAAATTAGGGTTTATGTATTGTAACTTCAAGACCTAAAACACCAAAAAAATAAACTTGAAAAATATATACGTACTAAACGATTTAGGATTTATGTCTTAGTAAAATGTAACTTCTAAAAAGTTAAGATTAAAGTATTGTAACTTCAAGGCATAAATCACCAACAAATTAAAATGAAATTTTAAAAAATGTACATACTAAAAAAAATTGAATTTAGGTCTTGAAAAAATGTAATTTAAAAAAAAAATGCGTTTTAGGTCTCGTAAATGAATATCGAATATCAAATATAACATATTAATTTTAAACATGCATGTAAAAGACATTTTTGTTCTATAAGTATGGATTCTGGCATGCATCCACGACCCATACTAATTATTTAACAATTTTTTAACAAATAAATTTCAAATCCATTAAATTAAATGTCTTGTGATGTACTACCAAATTTAAACCTGTTGTTTAAATTCTGAATCTGTCTTGTACATTTTAGATAAAATTGAGCTCAAATTGATATAACTAAAGGCTTGAGGATAGTTTAGTCATTCAACAGTAAAACTTATTCAAAATGACTTCTTGGAATGAAAACTTTTCTAATATTCTAATTATGATAAATAAATGTTTGTGTCCCAAAATTCTCACTTACCATATCTTCCCTCTGTATATATTCATAGGTAGAAGTAATCCCTAAGGTTTACTTTTGTCCACGAACAATCCACAACAACCTCCGATGACCTACATCTACATGAATCAGGTAAATCAATTTTCCTCTTCCTAATTTGTTCCTTTGTACTATCTTTTAGGGTTCAAATCGTTGTTCATAGTTCTAATAGATTTTTATGTGGAGAATTTGATGTTGTGTTTCTATTTGATGAGTTTAATTGCTTTGATATCCTTTACTTGATTCAAGAGTGTGTCTGGAAACAAGATTTTCTATCTGCAGAAGGTACGGGTAAGGTTTGGGTATGTTGTTGTTTTTAGATGAGTTTAATTCGGCCAAGTTAACATATTTCTAAAACAATTCTAGTGCTAAGCTTTCTATGAGCCAAGGGTTTATCAAAACAGTCTCTCGTGGTTAAAGACGCAAATAACTTATGCACTTCAAATCAAATCATTTATAAAAAAGTACTTTGGAGAAAAACAATATGTGTTTGGTGTTGTATGTGCTCAAAAGGACTTCTTTTTTTGGCCAAACACCTCGAATGTAAAAAGGAGTGCCTTTTTTGTGCTTTTAGCCTAACAGAAGAGTCTAGCCAAATAGGCCACTAGAAACGTAAGAATTCCTACTCTTCCAAACTTTCTAATATTTCTTAAAAATTTCATTGATTACGTCTAGCTAGAATGCAACAATTGTGTATGGAATATATTTCAATGATTAAAAGAATGACTACATAGAAATTGGCTTTTCATAATTGTTGATTATTAATGAATCTCCTAATTTGAATAAGGAATCTAACTGTTTATCATCATATAATATCACCAAAAAGGACAAAAGAACTATTAGCCTCTACAATAACAACATACCCAATGTAATCCCATAAGTGAGAGGTGGGGAGACTAGAATGGTGCTTGACTCAAGACAGAACTTAAGTTGTTGTTTGCAGTCTTTTCTTTATCCCGTTCACATTCTTTTTCCTTATGTCGTTTCTCCTTTTCTCTTGTAGGTTCTCTTTTGTAGTCCCTCTCGTTGTCATAATTTGCCTTATACTTCAACCTAGGTTAATCTTTCTGAAGTTTTTCTTTTCTCTTTTATTATATTTTGCAACTCAGACACATTCTTTGTAATGAGATCCAAAGGTTGTAGAAACTTGAAGTCTTCATCCATATCGATTTCATTCTACATTCTTTGGTTATTATTGGTTAGTTCAACATTATCAAAATATCTAAACTTCAGATACAAAAATCAAAATATCAAAATGGTTGCATTACAATGCTCCAATTTGTTTCTAGTTCAAGATATTGAATACCCTTTGGCACAAAGGTAACAAGAGCACCGAGAGGATGAAAATCTACTTCCTCCTAGTGCACAAAGGGAATATAACAATTCTCACATAAGAGCACAATGGAAGGAATTCTACTTCCTCATGGTGCTCTTGTTACCTTTGTGCAAAAGGGTATTTGTTATCTTGAACTAGAAACAAAATGAGCAATGTTATGCAAACATTTTGATAATCAGATTTTTGTATTTGAGGTTTAACTCTTTTAATAACTCTAAACTAATCAATAATAACTAAGAAATGCAAAATAGTACTGATATGGATGAAGACTTCCAGTTTCTACAGCCTTTGGATCTCGTTACAAAGAATTTATATGATCTGCAAAATATATTAAAAAAGTATAAATAAATGTGTGTCCCAAAATTCTCACATATCATATCTTCCCTCTGTATATATTCAGAGGTAGAAGTTAGAAGTAATTCCTAGGGTTTACTTTTGGCCACTTACAATTCACAACAACCTCCGATGACCTTCATCTACATAAATCAGGTAAATCAATTATCCTCTTCCTAAGTTTTTCATAGTTCTAATAGAGGTTTATGTGGAGAATTTGATGTTGTGTTTCTATTTGATGAGTTTAACTTCTTTGATATCCGTACTTGATTCAAGAGTGTGTCTGGAAACAGGATTCTCTATTTTCCCAACGTACGGGTAAGGTTTAGGTATGTTGTTGTTGTTAGATGACTTTAATTCTGCCAAGTTAACATTTTTCTGAAACAGTTTTAGTGCTTAAGCTTTCTCTGAGCCAAGGGTTTATCAAAACAGTCTCTTATGGTTAAGGACGCAAATAACTTATGCACTTCAAATCAAATCATTTATAAAAAAAACACTTTTAGAGAAAAACAATCTGTGTTTTGTGTTGTATATGCTCAAAAGGACTTCTTTTTTTGGCCAACCACCTCGAATTTATAAAGGAGTATCTTTTTTTTTTGTGATTTTAGCCTCCAAGAAGCCACTAGCCAAATAGGCTACTAGAAACTTAAGAATTCCTATTCCTTCAGAACACACAGAAACAACCCAAAAGAACAAAAAAAGGAAAAAGAAATAAAGATTATTGGGAATGCCATCCCTATCAAGGCCTAGTATATAGGAAGAAGTCACCTAAAGCTTTTTGTCCTTTTTAGGATTTGAACTCTAGTCTACATTATATTCTCTCATTTCATTGCTTCCTACTTATGGCCTTGGGTGCATTGGGCCTGACTTGTCTCTTTAGTTTTTTCTTCTTTTTCTGGTACACTATTGACAAAGGCACAATTAAGCCCTGAAACAAGGAAAAGAATATGGTGAATGTTTCGCCTTGCAGAATGTGTGTACATAAGGGGAAAAGTAGGTTAGGAAAAATTTAACGGACGAATATTACAAATAAGCATGCATCTAACCTTGTGGAAATAATCATACTTACAATTATTAGTTAAGAACTAAACACATATATTTGTTTTTTTTTCTCCATTTGAGCTTTGCTCTTAAAGTCCCAACGAACTTTAAAACCCCAAAAGTTGAGTTGAAATTTTGGAATGATTGCAATCTGGCCTGTAATCCCCTTGAGAGTAAAAATAATCCAGAGAGATATAGTTTCACTTTAACCATCTATCAAATGGATTCTTGGTGTGTGATGAGCCCAAAAAGGGATCTAATATATTGCACCTAACCTTTTGGTTCTATGAGTTTACTGGTTTTGTTTTATTTGTTGACTAATTCTTCAAAATAGTTAGTTTGCAGAAATCAGTTTGTGGGTCTATTTTCTAGGATTAGTGGGTTTTATGTTTTACTTAGTCAATGAATTATATTCTTATTGTAGTGGACCATGTTTACCACTTTTCCATGTTTTCCATTATTTGTGTGTTGCTTTATTTTAGCTTTAGTAGTTAATTGTAAGCCTACAAAAGGGCAATAGGAGTTTTTGGTTTTTAAGTAAGAAAGTTTGGTAGTAAAAGAAACCTTCTGTCTCTCAAACTCTTTCATTTATTTTAGCCTTTTTCATCCAACATTATTTTATGTCTGTGTAGTGGTTATTTTAACGCTACAATGAATCTATGACATTTTGAACGAGGAAGTCTTCTTCATAGCTTAAATGCTCACACGTAATGGATGCGATGTCTAATAAAATTAAGGCATTCTTAATAAATAAGTGTTCTCAAAGGCGATCACCTTATTTGTGGTTTGTTTATTTGTACTCACTTGAACTGTCAATTAATGTTCTCAAAGGCGATCTCCTTTGGTGAATCTTGAGGCGAGGCACATCCTTTGCACCTATTACCGGCAAGGTGAGGCGACTTCGAAATGGCGAGCAAAGGCAAGGCAATGACGAGTTGCGAGTGGGAGGCGAGGTGAACCAATAAAGGCGTCACCTTTTTTATAAAAACATTTGGCATGATTTAATAATTAAAAGGTAACATTATGGTTTATTTGGAGTTTTGGACAAACCCGACTCTATTTTCCCTTTTTTCTTTCCAGTTCGTATTAGCGACTCTCTTCTCGATCTTCACGACCTCCTGCAGGTACGATTTAATAATGTTTTCTTCTTCTTGTATTATTCTTTCATATGCTGTCAGCTATGTGCACAGTCTTAGTTTTTTTTTATGCTCTGTTATTTAATTTCTGCAGACTACTACAATCTGCTTATTGTTTATTTCTGCCCAACTCAATTTAGTTTTATAGTTATTTTACTGTTAGTTTTGACTTAAAATGTTTGCTAATATGTTATTGCTATTGAAATTTTGGATATCTATCTATGCAATTAAATATTTTTAATATCTATATATTCAAATATTTTGGATATATATTTATTAAATATTTTGGATATCTATATATGAAATTGGATATCTATATATTCAAAAGGGTAAGTGCATCGCCGCGCGGCGGGGCAGACCCTTGTCACATTTCGCCATCCAAAATACTTCTATTAATACCTATATACCTATTCCTTTTATTTGGATGGGGATGTAAGGGGGGGGGGGGGGGAGAGTGAACTGAGAATGAGGTAACTGTGTATCTTTCTACAGGTTCATCAAATCTTTGTATCCTTTTTGTTGATTTTTTTTTTGTGTTTTACTGATTAGGTTCTCTTCCATTTTCAATCTAGGAAATCTATTTTCTCTGTTGTATTTAGTCTGAATGGTGAATACTTAGAAAGTAGGTCATTGGATAAATGCATGAATATGTGGTTAGTGAAGGAGGCAAAAATTATAAAAACTTACAATGGCGATGGCGGTATTTTTGAAGTATGTTGAAGCAATGAAGGAAACAAGGTTGCAACTTCTTTTGCAAACAACAAGGTTTGTGAGTTTGATATATTGATTGTAGAGTTTGAGGAGTAGCGCTTTAAAAGGACTTGGGAACACAGAGGCAGGAATTTCACAATTCAAGAAATTCTATCGTGCAAAAATGGAGATTGTAGATATGCTTCTTTTGACATATCACACAATGTCCGGTTTACCCACTGCAAGCATAAGTTTGGGTCAAAGTCATAATGATTTAGTTGGCCCTAATTTTGGTAAACCGGACAGCATGTGACAAATAAAAAAAAGCTTATCTACAATCTGCATTTCTGCAAGGTAGAGTTTCTTGAATTGTGAATTCCATTCTCAAGTACTTTTAGGGTTTCTTGAATGTTAGAATTATTGGGTTCTTAGCTATTAGAATGATCCAAATCAGATTAGTATGTTAAAATTCAGTTTATTGCATGAATTTTAGAACCCTAGCTATGTATTTCTTTAGTTCTTGAATTACACATGCTAGGTCAGATATATCAGTTATTCAGTTATACATGCCTCAATTATTAATGCATCAATATCAGTTTAATTTTTGCATTCTCAGTTTGCATGTTCAGTTCTGAGCTATCCAGTATTTACAGAAATTCAGTGATAACCAGTGGACCACTTAATTCATTGGGAGTAGGACTAGGGTTCAGCGTACCCATATAGTCCCAGAACTACGACTCACGTAGGTGTAAGTTCCCTCTGTGGGCAACATAAGTTTAATGATCACGCCAGCATGCCTCTATACCTCTGGCCGGGTATATTGGGTCCTCTCAATGGGGCGTATACATCGGACTCCATATTTAGCTCATGTGGTTTTATGTCGGTTATTAGTTGGTCCCATAGTTCAGTCAGACTCTAGTGCATTGACCACATTTACAGTTCATTCAGTATT
>JAJOOO010017247.1:0-22730 GCA_029582685.1 Solanum piurae | reverse complement strand
ATTTTTATATTATTAATAATTAATAATAGGCATGAAAATAATAGTACTCGGCATGAAAAACGCTACCCCTGCAGCGATGTGTAAGGAAAAAAAAATTCTGACTTAAAATCGCTGCCACAACAAAAAAGAATTTTTTTTTACAATGGCGGTGATTTTTACTAATTAAAATTTTTTTTTTTAACAAAATCGCTGCCACGGCAGCGATTTTTAATGAAATTTTTTTTTTAGACGAAATCACTGCGTCAGCAGCGATTTTGCCCTTTTGGTTAAAAAAAAAAGTGATGTGCCCTTTTGGAATTTTTGACAATTTTTTTTGCCCTTTAGGCTCCGAACTCTTCTATACCCTTGGATACCAGACCACACTTAGTGGGATTTCAGTTATTGTTGTAACAACGAATAAAATTTCATACGTAGATGAACAATGAAAAACGTATGATAATTATTCCATATGCTACAAATTATAAGAAAATTATATCAGCTAGAAGTATTTTAGCATCAGATTAACTAGAAAATCGATAAATTTCATATTTAGATTCATGTTTTCTGGTAGTATGATGAGATTGATTTATTGACTATTTAAAGCATAATGTCCTTATCAGTGTCAATTTTTTCTTAAATGAAGACCAATTTTCATGTGTTTGAGTCAATGACTCAATGATATACATAGCATGAATAGTTTTGGTGAGTGTTACGTTTAATTTGCTGGTACGTATATGGATATCATATTATAATAAAAGAACATGCATGTATAATTTTTTTTAAAATAAAATAATTAAGAAGGAAAATTAAAGTAAGTATTTGGTAGATATTTTTGTTGAGTGAATGAAATGACTAATTAATTAGCAGAAGCACCAAATTCTTAATTTTCTATCCATTATATATATATGAGCCAATGGAATCATAGGAAGTTTTACAGGTTGGTCCCACGCTAATGATGTTTAATGATGGTTGTTAAAACATTAATTACTGGTTATCTACAAAAAGAATTTGGCCTTATAGCCATGATCAAATGTTATTTTAACAAAAAGTTGTTCTTATTACTACGATGTGATGTAAAATTAACGAGTGTTGGGGTGTGTGAATAAGTTTCACATGAATAATAAGAAAAAAGAAGAAGTTACTTATAAGATGTATGCGATATTTTTTATGATGTGTGATAAACTATCAAGATTTGATTAATTGTCTTTACACGTTTGATTTGCTGATCGATTTGTTAATTTTTACCTATAGCTTTTGAGGACATACACAAAGAAGACGATTATGGACTTGGTGGCCATAAATATTCGAAAGTTAATCTCAAAATTAGTCCATGAATAATGATAGGTCATGTGAACGTAACCTTAGTTGAAAATATGCATATAGTCTTAACTCTCAATAGTGTGAGATAGTATATGATACTTTAAATGATATCATTGGATGATAGCTAGCTAGGGATGGCAATGGGGCGGGGTGGATGCGGGAGGGAGTGAGTTTAAGGCTATATGGGGCGGGGCGGGTTTAAGGTTGTGTGGGGCGGATCGGATGCGGGGCGGGTTGAAATGAGTTTTTTAAAAATTAATGTGGGGCGGAGCGGGTTGCAGGTATATGCAATTTTATGTGGGTTCAAACTTAATTTTAATTTTTTACATGTTATAAGAGTGATATAGCATTATTTATTAAGATAATTTCATTAAAGCTACTAAAATATTTAAGATAATAAATGAAAATGGTTCAATAAAAAATAATATAATTTCTTTCATGTTTTCCAATTGACCTCTAAAAAATAAATTTTTAAGTCACTATCCTATTAAATTAATACAACTTAATGAAAAAATGAATTTATTTTTATGAATTTTATTTTTAGTATCAAACATAACTAGAAAAAGAAAATATTTAAAAAATTATGTAGGGCGGGTTCATGCGGGGCGGGTCTATGCGGGGCGGGTGTGGGGGGATTGAAAATGAAAAGAGTTGTTATGCAGGGCGGGGCGGAGCGGATTAAAAATTATGTGGGTTAAACTCAACCCGCACCGCCCCATTGCCATCCCTAATGATAGCTATTGTAGATATAACCAAACTTAATTAGTCGTTTGGTAGAGTGTATTAGGAAATATAATGCATGCATTAGGTGTGTGTATTAGTAGTACCTTGTTTGGTACACTTTTTCTTGCCATGTATAACTAATGATACACTCCATTGTGTATTAAGTTGTGTATTACTAATACCAAGTAATTCTAGGTATTAGTAATACATACTCCCTCCGTCCACAATTGTTTGTCCAGGGTAAGGTCATGCACCCCCCTCAAGGAAAATTTAATACAAGGTGTAATTTGACTAATATAACCTTACTATATCAAGAATACCAAAAGTCCACATAACTTTTCAATTGAACTACACTATTATTAAGGGCAGAATTGGAAAAAAGTGACTAATTATTTCTTGATTGATAAATTGACAATTAATCTTGGACATCTATTTTTAGTATACCTGCCAAACAATTGTGGACGAAGGGAGTAGCATTTAACACTTGCATTAAGATTAAATAATTACAGAACTACCCTCATAGCCTTTTTAAAACATTTCCTAACATTTTCTCTTCTTTTCATTTTCTTTCTTGTCATATGTTTTTATTTTTATTTTTATTTGTTTTTCAATGTCTTTTAATTTGTTGGTGTCTTAATAGACTTTATGGCCTCTTAAATATCTTTTTTTTTTAAAAATAATAATCTAATTTCAACATAATTTAATAAAAAAATTTACTATTGTGGCGATAAATTTGATAAAAAAATTCTTCGCCAACTTTTCACAAAAATATTTTGACTCAAATAGTACAACTATTTAATATTATTTTTGAAAAGAAGAAGAAGAAGAGGAGTTAATGATGTTTTAGCAAAGAACTTTGTTGCAAGAAAGTGTATAAATAAATAAAGTGTGAAGGATAATTTTGTAAACATATATTTTTAAATAGAAATTATGCAAGATTTGTTATTTCTAATACATCAAACCAAACAGTATATAAGAAATAATACTTGCATAACTAATGCAAGCATTACTAATACAAGCATTACTAATACAAACACTACTAATACAAACACTACTAATGCATCATATTTTGCATTATTCTTATACACCCTACCAAATGAAAGGTATAGTAACTAGTACCTTGTTGTAGGGCCTAGCTCTTTGTTTTGGTTAAATCCCTTTATATATTGTGTGCCAAGATTTCGAGACAATTGATACCAAACTTTTATTGTCTTTGCTTATTATGTATAGGCATTCCCCTTTTTCGTAGAAGTAAGGAATGTTAAAAAGATGAATAAGGAGTCTATTCAAATGATAGAAACAAATTCTCCACATTCCTATCCACCATACTCAACTTTCTTGAATCACAAGAAACTCACTCCAACGTTGGATTTAGGGTTCAGGGTTTCGAAGGGCGAAATTATATGCAATATAAATAAGATAGTAATATTTTTTTTTATCTTAATATCATTCATATTTGGGAAAATATTCAAAATGCTAATACTATGAAACAACTTGTGAGGTTGATAATCATCCTCATCTACCGTACTAATAATTAAATTAGTATTACTAAGGTAAGGACTAAATTTGTATTTTTATTTTTTTGTAGTTACTTTCTGTTGCCTAAGATTTCACGAGGGATGAAGGATAGTTACTTTCAGTTTCATACAAAATAAGCAGGTTGAACAAACATATAAAGGCGTTAAAGTTTATTCTTAAAAAAAATATTGTAAAAAATCATTTTCGACTATTTACAATAAAATATTGCCTATGGCTAATGGCTGACTCAGTTTTCACTATTCAATGTCTGATATCTATTTTGAGCTTTCAAATTTATCTTGAAAAATCCTATAAAATGTTTCTTTATTTAAGGCGACTCCATGCTCATAGACCATGATTTGAACCTACGAGCATTGAAAAATATTTATCCCTCTATTACAATCTTTCGTGATATGGGACAAAGAATAATTCGATGCATACTCTTCACTGAAAAATTATGCGATATATAGAGGTTAAATATTAGCTATTATTATAATATACATTTTTAACACTATTGAAAAGTATTTACACATTTTTTAATTAAATTTTTAACTCTGCCGCTATGAGTGATGATTGAGTCTTTTGATTTATGTAAATTAAGGAAGTAATAATTGGCAACAAACCTCAGCCTTTGTCGCTTCCTTTTCGCGGATTTCCTGTTACCTTTTTTAGTGGAGTAGCATAAATGTTTATTTTTAATATTTTTGGAAATAATTGACCTATTAATAGAATTTAATTTAATAAAAAAAAGGTGTTTCATTATATAAGAAGTAGGGGTGTAAAAAGAATATCAAAAAAGACCAAATCAATTGAATCGAATCGATTTATGTTATTTTTTAAATAAAATTGTGAACTTTTATTTAAGTGTATAATTGTCCTGAACAATTGAGATGAACTTTTTAATTTATGAAAAAAATTGAAATTTTTTTGAATCGAAAACGAATAACCTTACCTGTATATATTTTATATATTAACAATATGTTAAATTTAATATATGTATATATTTTATAACATTTTTCAAATATAAATATAACCTAGGTACTAGGCCTCTGGTGAGTGGTGAATGGACAACTTTGAGTCTTTGTTCTTTAATTAACCTTTAATTAATTAGGTTTATAATTAAATGATACTATAATAGATACTCTATCAAACAATACACCTAAATATATGCAAGCACTCCTATTAAATGTTTAAGATCAAACAATACTATGACAAAGTTTTACATTCTTGACTTCTTGGTGAAGAATTAAAGTGCGTCTTCACAAACATATTTGCGAAAGAAATATATTAATAATAGTATATTTTGAGGTGATATTTTAAAAGTAAAAAAAATAAAGATTAATCGAACTATATGAACACCAAAGAGAAACTGATATGATTGGGATGATTTTAAAAAGTCTAATTTTGGTTATACACTTATACTTTATAAAATATCCAAAAAATTGAGATGATATAATTTTTTAAAAATAACCGAGCGAACTTGTCCCATTGACACCTCTAATAAGAGGTGTTTTCATTAAATTAGTACTTCTTTAATATATTTTGATTATATTAAAATTCACTTATCTAAATAAGGATAAATTGAAAGGAAAAAATTAATACCTTTTTTACTATGGATAAAACTATTTATTTTGGATTACCTATAAAAGTTAAAAATATCATACAATATAAAGCTTCCTAAGCTTCCCAAAAAAAATTCAAAGACCAAACTGTCGGCATACGTATGCAAACATATAACACCCTTCTAGGCAATTCCATATGTCATGACTCATGACTTAGGGTCGATTCGGTACGAGGAATAATCAATAATTAATTTTGAGATTAACTTAAATATGAATTTATTTCATATTGATTGAAACAAAATTGTGAAATGATTCATTTTTAGATTATAATATCAAAATATTCTTATATTTTATTGTCTTAAATATATCACGTGAATTTTTACAATTAAGGAATTATCTAACCAGAAAAGAGATATATTTTTTTTTAAAAATAAAATAAAATAAAATAAGATAAATAAATTAAAATTGTACGTTTCAATTTTGACATCTCATGAACCCAATTACCAAAGTATGTATATGTCTTTTCTTTCTTGTTTGAATGAAAGCAAACATGAAAAGTAGAGAATAATAATAATAAACTTACAAAAAATTGTCCTAAACGTGTTTAATTACAACTTGATCTTAATTCACCAACCACTCTATTGGCTGGCTAAACCGTGCAAATTAGTTAAAAGATTTGTGGTTCTAATTTTCTTAGACATGGATATTATCAAAGTACAACAAGAAAGCTTAAAAGTACCTTATATCTTAAGTTATATCAGTAGAAATTTTCCACACAATAAATTTGAAATTAGGGTGTGTTTGATATGAATGAAAATGTTTTTTAGAAAATATTTTAAATTTTTTATATTTAATTGATCAAAACTTTTTTAAAAATAACCTCACAAATAAAAACATAGGAAACAAGTTTAATACGTAACAATTAATTTCTTCCCAAACCTTCAACAGAAAAAGCATAGAGATGTTAATTAGTACGATATTTATACATAAAGATCGACAATGTAATTTTCGGACGAAAGAATATCGGTTGACACTTCTAAAATATACGTGGCTCCACCATCAGATAAAATAAAAAAGTTGCTTGAATATAAAACACTCTTCAACTTTAATATTGAAATTGCAGATTCGAATTATCAAGGAAAACAAAAAAAGCTCTAGCAAAAAAATGTATTTGAAGTTCAAAGCACACAAATTATCAAAGATCAAATATTAGACATGACTCAAATTTTCGAAGATAAAATAAACTTTATCCATCACAATAAAAAAAACAGATTAACTAAATAAAAATTTACTCCACTTGCAAGACGAAGACAAGCACAAAAAAATAAATTAAAGAGGTGGTGGTAAAAGTTGCCTTGAAATTGGCTACAAGTGCAACCCCACTTTTTTATTCTCCAAGTTACCAACAAAACTTTTACTTTTTTTTTAAAAAAATAAAATAAAATATTCTTGGGTCTTTGGTCCTTATTTTATTGTATTTTCCTTTTATTGATGCACCTCTAATTTTTTTATATATATATTTTTTCCAAATTCCTAACTTACAATTTACTCCAGAAAAGGAAATTCCACTAGACGTTCTCTTCTCAACTACCTCATGCCAGAAAACATAAAGAAACACAAATATCTTTTATTTTGTCTGTTTTTACAAATAATCCACCGTCATCCTTTTATCCAAAATTTTAGTAAAAGTATACAAATATTTCTTAGAAATCAAATACTATAAATGTAAGAGACAAGTATTGATAACACTCTTGAATTTATCATGAATTATTACTTCAAATCATTGATTTTCTTGAAAACATCCTTCTACTTGACCGACTGAACTAAAATGCACCCTCGATATCCCACATGTCATGACAAGTGATCTCAAACTCTTAATAAAAAGACGAGAGAAGTGTTGAAAACACCTCTAAACTTGACAAGAATTTAGGACTGTATTTCACTCATACAAAAGATCATGAGTATATTTAAGTTTAGTTAGTCAGGTAGATAAATATTTTTAAGACTGTCAATACTTCTCTCTAAATGTAATTAAAAAAATAATACAATTAATTAATTAAACACAAATCAATTACTAGGTAGAATGTTGAAATCTTGCTATTAGGGCCATATATAATTACCTTATTTTCATCTAATGAAATTAAATAATCAATAGTAAAAAGAAAGAAAAGAATTCAATTTATATCCACATAAATATTGTTATATCCAAATATTAATTAGATATCTCTATTAAAGTTTCGAGTATAAAAAAAATTCGGTTAGAAAGAGCTTTTACTAGCTTTATCCATGCAAATTCAAATTAAATTTAAAATTTCAATTTCAATATAAATTTAAATTAGTCGAATTTTAAAAAATCAGTATAAAACAAAAATTACTTACATGATATCCTTTTTTTTTTCAAATTTTGTTTAACGACAGTTGACCTAATTTTTCCCACAAACCCCAAAAAAGTTTTATTTTTAATTTACTAAATCCTTGTAAAAGACCATAGTATACTCTTGTGTGAGTCAAATTTGCTTCATCAGATACTGCCATTTTTCTGCAAATCTTGACTTGACATGTATATATATTGAGAGAGACAGAGCTTTGATTTTTCCTCAGACAGTAAAAAAAAAAGGAACAGAGAAAATGGGTAATTCTTTTGGGTGTTCGGCTTCCGGTGAACGGTTGGTATCGGCGGCCAGAGACGGCGATTATGTGGAAGCTAAGATGTTGCTTGATTGCAATCCATGTCTTTCAAAGTACTCTACTTTTGGTGGACTCAATTCACCTCTTCATTTTGCTGCCGCTAAGGGACACAACGAGGTATTTAACCCTTTTTCTTTTTTTTTCTTCTTTTTAATCGCATATCATAAAAGTGTTCTTGATTTGTGTTGAATAATTTTCAGATTGTTGCATTGTTGCTTGAGAATGGTGCTGATGTTAATTCTAGAAACTACTGTGGTCAGGTAAAATTTTCCCCTTTTGGTTGATTAGTCCTGTTTAGTTTCTTTTCAGATTGTTCTAATGAGCTGATATTCAGCTAAGGGTAGTGAGGAAATGATAGATCAGCTTCATGGGTTGGGTTATTTTTGTCAATTTTAGTATCGGAGTACATCTTGGGGGATTTTGGAATTTGGGTATTTCTCTGTTGAATCTGATGTTTGAGTTTTTTTTTTTTTGGTTTGAAGACGGCACTGATGCAGGCATGTCGATATGGACATTGGGAAGTTGTTCAAACCCTTCTTCTCTTTAGATGCAATGTGAGCTTCCCTTTGATTTTTCGCCTCACATTTTTTTTTTTACCTTGTTAATTTGGCTACTAGAGCTTGCACAGACTTGTGTCTTGTCATTCTACTAATAGCATTTGCCCCTTTTGGATCTTGAAACTTTTTTTTTCAGGTTACCAGGGCAGATTATCTTAGTGGAAGAACAGCTCTCCATTTTGCAGCAGTGAATGGACATGTTAGATGCATAAGACTTGTGGTGACTGATTTCGTTCCTAGTGCCCCTTTTGAGTCTATAAATGCTCAAACAAATGCTGACAGGGGTGACAGTTCAAATTCAAAAAGCAAGCACGAGCAAAGGTTAATCTTCATTCTTGTCATCTGGATTCATGTTGAGTTGTATAAATACGGACAATTTATTTATGAAGATATAAGGCCCCAAATGAAATCATTGATTGACCTGTGATATCATTGATTAAGGGCTAAATGCAAATCGTATAAGACAACCATAGAAGACTGAGGTGGTAGTGTACAACATATGCTCTAGTAAAAGAAGATTCCTCGGGAGTTCTTCGTTTGTTAGCTCTGTGTTTACAGATGTTTAGGTTATGATAAGAGAATTAGTTGAGAAAATGAGCTGATATACAACCATGCTCATGAATTCTGAGACACAGTTCTTTGACTTTGAGGTTTTGAGTTCTTCTTGGAAAAGTTGGACTGTTGTATCTGGCTTACTTGGCTAATCGCTGTATTGGCTTCATTTCATTGCAGTGCACTGTCAAAATTTGTAAATAAAGCTGCTGATGGTGGCATTACTGCTCTTCATATGGCTGCATTGAATGGGTATTTTGATTGTGTCCAGCTCCTGCTTGATCTCAATGCAAATGTATCAGCTGTGACATTTCACTATGGGTCATCGATGGATCTGATAGGTATATGCTCGGTCGAGGCATAATTAGATGTTTTTGGAAATTACCTGATTGTTAATTGACATTATTTTCAAATAAATCATTCTATAGGAGCTGGAAGTACTCCTTTGCACTATGCTGCCTGTGGCGGAAATCTAAAATGTTGCCAGGTGATTGGTTAACTCGTCTTCGCGCTGCTATCTAATAATTTTGATTGCCAGAAGTAAAAGATGTTTTACTTCCGATGCCTATTGGTATTTATGTGGTTGTTTTCTGATGCAATATTTTACCGTTGCTTGTTTCTAAATGAGTATTTGCTTTGTGTTTCTGCAGATCCTTATTGCAAGAGGTGCCAATCGATTGACATTGAACTGCAATGGGTAATCTATTTAGGACTTGCTTCTCAGTTTAACCTTACATCTTTGAATTTCTAGACGTCACTGAACAGATATATGGATTCTTTCAGGTGGGTTCCTCTCGATGTTGCCAGGATGTGGGGGCGTCATTGGCTTGAACCATTACTTGCACCAAATTCTGATTCGATAATTCCACCTTTTCCATCTTCAAGTTATTTAT
This sequence comes from Solanum piurae, assembly GCA_029582685.1. Classification (NCBI taxonomy): domain Eukaryota; kingdom Viridiplantae; phylum Streptophyta; class Magnoliopsida; order Solanales; family Solanaceae; genus Solanum; species Solanum piurae. The sequence goes on along the minus strand of JAJOOO010017247.1, from coordinate 12,938 downwards.
CATTGCCTCTCTTAAGCGTGCTTAACATTGCAAGGTAAATGGAAATTATCTTCCTTTTTTTAGTCATTTGTAATCTAGTTTTTGGACTGATAAGTGATAAGGGAGGGATTGCCTATAGTGGTAAGGACCCTCCACTTCCAAACATAAGGTTTTTGTTTTGAGTTACCAAGTAAGCAAACATGGGAAATGCGCACTATTCAGCTCGTAGATACATGGATTTAGGGGAGGGAGTTTAACGTATTTTAAAAAAAAGCTTATTTCTGAACTAATGGTCTTTGTCATCTGAATTTTTTTTAAGTGCCCTAATTTCTGGGTTGAAATCTGTTTTGGTGCATCAAATTTGTGTAAGATCAAAGTTCAATATCTACCCTAAACCTGGTCCCATATTGTCTGAGATATAGTAACTTTTTTATTATCAAGTCTCAGTTAATAGAGAGATTTTGTCATGTGATATTTCATTTTAGATTGTCTAGTGTTTCTTATGGCAGCCAAGCTGGGTAGTTACTTTTTGAAAAGCAAAATAAATGATGCCATTGATGATACCTAAGCTATTTGATGCAAATAGCAATAGAAATGGGTTACTGGCTTACTGCAAATCTGTTTGACAAATGTAACATATGCTAGGGAAGCAAAACAAAGTGAGATTTTTGCTAATTGAAGATGTAGAAATTATTGCTATGGATATTGTGCGTTAGTAACTGCAAAAGGGTACTCCATGTATCGGTATAGATTTGTAACAAGCAGTTCAGTCACTCTACTCATTGCTGGCTTCAAAGTTTTTGAAGTCAATGTATATTGTTCTGTGAATTCTATCTGTATGATGCACATTTAGCTTGCGAAGGCATAAGCCGGAAAAATTATGATTGATCCAACTTCCATTTGTTCAAGCTTTATTTTGTTTATTTCACTATACTTTGTCAGTTTGTCTCGCTCTTTTGGTTTTCCCATAGTTGAAGTCATCTTTAGGCAGTCTAATGATCAATTTTAGACAGTTACTGCCTACCATTCCGTTTAGAGTTAATAAAAGAAAATAACCAGTGAGGCTGCTATATGAGATGAAGAACTTTATTGTTATCTCAGGCTGCATCTTATCCTACCCTTTCCTGTGTTCTAGTTTGATCTATAAGATATTGCTTCTTCTGGAAGCTTAAGAAAACACCTTAACCATTAGTCCTGTGGACATTAGATTGAAATTTTCTTCGATTGAGCCTTCTGATCTATTAATGATTCATGTTAAAGCACTAGTATGATGGACTGCTAATTGATTCGTGCTTCCTCTAGTGGAATGTTTCAACTTTAAAGCCGGTCATGGCTGATTTTTATTTGACTGCTTGTAGTGGCTGTTAAATGAGTGATAGAATGAGCACTTGTTTATACTTCTCTGTGATTTCTCTCAGTCTCTCCTTCGCTGGGAAACATTTTAGGTGTGGCATTCTCTTTTGCCACGGGGTTTTGGAGGAGGGGGAGCTGTTAATCTATGCTTTTAAATAATTGTAAATCTATTAGGGTACTGTAAAATTAAATGTCAACCATATATAAGTTCTGATCATTGTGAATACTTTTTGCAGAGAGTGTGGGTTGCAGTCTTCAGGAACTTCCTCTGATGATTCTGATACTTGTGCTGTTTGCCTGGAGAGAGCATGTTCCGTGGCTGCCGAAGGTTTGTACCATTATTCCCTTTCAATCTGATTTTGTTCAATATATGAATCAGAGAGATTCTTTAAAATGGTTATGGCAACAATCAGTTAGGCAACTATGTTATATAGGAGCAAATTTTTGGGACTTTAAGGTCCAATCTATCCACAAGATGAATGTTGTATAAATGTGCGAATATGCACTCATACAAGATGGACAAGATTAGAAATGATTACATCTGATAAAAATTGCGTGTAACGTATATGGAGGGTAAAATTAGTCGCCTTATATGTTTTGCCTCGTTCGACATCGATCTCCTTACATATAGATCAATTTGTGTGCCAGTACGATGGTTGAAGGTGGTAAAGGATGAGGTAGACCTAAAATCATGTGAAAGAAATTGTCTCAAAGTCCTAAAAATTCCTCAGAATCAATGCAAAACCAAGAGCAACACACAATGAGAGAAAATGATATGTATACTGTATATCTAATATATCAGTTAATCGAGAATAGAACTTATTCTATTGTTACACTTACATTAGATCTGGTTTTTGTGAGGAGCTCTTTTATTCTAGTTGGAGAAGTTTTCTTGTCATGTAGGAGCAAGTGTGAGATCAAGGTGAATAAGACTAAATACTTAGTATTGGAATTAGATATGCCTGAATCAAGCAGATGAATAAATATAGAGAATTCATACATGATACAACCAAATCTCAACTATTATATAATCTGAGGCATAGTTCATTCGTTGATATGAATCTGGCAAATGGTGTAAAAATCCCCTCTAATTGAGAGTTTTCGGTTCCTTACATGATCTAGCACCAACCTCATCATCTATTCTACATGAGTATGAAATCCTTTCTTGACTTATTATGCCAGGAGCACTTCCAAAATTAAGCCTTCGCACATTCTAGAATCTAGACCTATCAAATCTAGATATTGTAGTTAAATCATAGGGTATGATCTAGCATTTAGTGAAGTTGGAGGGAAAATCTTAAGGATCGGGATTTAAATCTCAGTAGAGGCAAAAAATGCAAGGAGATTTCTTTCCATTCACCTAAACTGTTGTGTACAAAGTTATCCAATACACGTGTTGGTGGAAGGATGAAGATACTCATTGGAATAATTGAGGTGTGTACAAGTTGGTCTAGACACCGCCTTATAATCTTTTTTTAAAAGACTTCTAGATGTTGTAGTTATGAAATAAATGTCTAGATACTGCAGTTGTTTTTAGTTAGTCTTTTGTTATACTTGATGTTTTTCAACTCACCCAATATGGAATATCTGATGCCGATCCAGTCTTGTGCTTAGCTATAAAGCAACTTGATTGGTTTCACTTGGAAATCTGTTTTACATACTCTTTCAGTCCCATTTTATATAAAGGAGCTTGGGATTCGAGGGTCAAAGCATAGATTTTTCACGTGTTCTGAAATAACATTTTACATATTTGAAGATTACGTGTAAAGTACTACTCCTCTGTTCCTTTTTATATGTCATCCTTACTATAAATAGTTGGTCCATAATAGAGTACTTGCCATTTCATAAAATCAATGCATAAATTACAATATTCTTCCTATTTTATCCTTGTGAGTTATTAGCCTTGAAAATATGCATTTGACCAACATAAAAAACTAAGTGAATAATATATGTTCATTGGTCAAATTAATTAATCAAATAAATTAATTCATATTCCTTGATTGAAAAGTTGACTTCAAAAATAAAAATTTAAATAAGGGTATAATAGTAAACTTACTTAATTTCTTAATGCACGTGAAATAAAAAATGGTGACATATAAATAGGAACGGAGGGAGTAGTATATATGCTACTATAGTTAATAATTCAAAATATTGAAAGAAGTTTGATAAGTCATAGTCAATGACCAAACTGTTCGACTTTCCAAAGAGTGATAGTGGCACATAAAATGCGACAGCAGTAGTAATAAAAAATAGGTACCAATATCTTTATTTGGTGACATCAGATTCTCTCGCACTGTTAGGTTTCTGGGACACATTGTCTAACCATGAGAAGATGATAACAATAAAATGACAGTATGGTTCTGTAAAATTAGATGAGAATTGTCATATTAATATATTTTTTTATTTTGTATCAAATACTTTCAGGTTGTGGGCATCAATTGTGTGTAAGATGTGCACTCTATCTTTGCTCGGCAAGCAACATCCCATCTGAATTATTGGGTCCGCCTGGATCCATTCCATGTCCACTTTGCAGACATGGCATTGTCTCATTTGTAAAACTCCCTGGATCTCCTGCAAAGGAAATTAAATTACATCTATCCCTTAGCTTATGCACACCATGCATGCTTCATCCTTGTGACCAAGAACGATCAACACCGCCTAGCGCACATGAAATTAGAAAGAATCGTGTTGCTTCAGTGTCTTCAGATCTTTTCTGTCCTGTGACTTGTAGTCCATTTCCCTCTGTTGCAATGCCTTTGTGTACCTGTGATGAAGGACCTTCGCCAACCTTGGAATCAAGAGAAAATGATACTCAAGAAGAAACTCCTAATCAGTCACAGTCCACATCAACGGATCATGACAAAATGAATGTGAGATTGGAGAAAACTACCTGCTCGAACATGTTTTGGGGCAGAAGAAGCTGCAGCAGGGAGCATCAGTGTAATGCTGAGATTAATGCTTAATAAGCTTGCCTTGGTGTCCGAGTAGTAGAAATTTTGATCCAAGCAGAGTAGCAATCTTTCTTGCAGCTTATATAATGGATCCAGCACTCCGGTATATCTTGAATACCTTAAAGTGTTGCGTTGATTATTTGGACTCGGGGCTTGTAAAGAATTCACAAGTAGGAAATTGGAGTATTTGCAATGGAGCATCACTGGAGAGCTGTCTAATCTTGAGATTGTTCTTAGATTATTCTTCACTGTTGTATGTAGTGCCGCTATTACTAGTCTGGTTGAAGCAGATAAGTTTTTAACCTGTTTGTTCCAGTACAACACCATCAAGTTACAAAAGATAGTTTGAGTACTGGTGGGGTTTGTGAAGGTAAACGTTAGGTATCTGTAAACTGACAAAGATAAGAGTTGAATAGGGAAATTTGTGTTGCACATTTGCTCTGTTTAATGTTCTGCAGTAGAAAGTCTTGTGTTTGGGTTTGTCAATTTAAGTTGTAAGATTGACTTATCTTGTAAATTAGGTGTGATGCTGCACAAAGCAACAACAACAACAAAACCTTGTGAAATTTCACAAGCGAGATTTGTGTAGGATAGTGTGTACATAGACTTTACACCTACCTTTGTGACGTTAGGGAGGATGTTTTTCATAGATTCTTGGCACAAGGAAAGATGAAAAAAGTAGTAACAAGAAGTAGTGATAACAACATATAATATGATAATTGATAATCAAAAGGATAGTAATATAAATTGAAGAATAATAAATTACAATAATAACACTAATACTCCTAATATGAAAAAAAAAATGTTTGTTTACCTACTAACCTTCTATCTTAATCGACTTTCACACCCTTCTATCAGGGGTCATGCTTTCGTAAACTGAAATTGCATCACCCAAAAGGCAATTTCAATGTGGTCGATTTCTCCTCTTTTGCAATCATTTCGCTACAGCACCCACTACTTATGTCCTGCCTCTTCCAATACTTCTTACGCGTATCTCTATCTCTCCTCAACTCCACAATAGCCAACTTCTACACTAAGCATCTGCATATTTCTTATGTTTGAACTATTTCAGTCTCACTTCTCATATCTTGTCCACCATGAAAATCATTCTCATCTTGTCCTGATTAACTTCGTTTAGATATAATCTTATCTTTCCTGATGTACTCACACAACCTAATTGAATGCCACATGAAAGCAATTGTTGTTGGGTTCTTGGCATTCGAGGAGTTTTTGGAAATGAAGTAAATGGAGAGTGAGTCATGTGGTGGGGTGTCTGAATTGATCTGATTGTTGTCATCGCATGACATTAGTAACAGCAACAAATTAAAGTTGGTCAATACACAATTCTTGTCCTCTTTAACTAATTGTTCACTCTACTTCCGTTATTTTTGTTGACAAAATTAGAATGTCCATTGGAACAAGCTACCTCCTCCCTTATTTGTCCGACACGTGTCCTAATACTATCTTTGTCCTTTCTGTATACAGTATCTTTGAAGAAGCCTTATCTTAATTACTGTAGAGGCCTTAATCATAAGTCTCCTCCCTGCAAGTATAGTGTCAGTGTCAAAGGAAGACAAAAATCTAGTTGATACGATTGTGTAAACTGCAGTCTTACTAGTTTTTGTTTGTTTCCCGCGTAATGATTAGAGTTAGACTAAATTCGAATGTCCATTCAAGAGTGACCCAATGCTCCATCCTGAGAACCACTGCACCATGGTACAGTCTTAATTAGTAGTCTCATTTTGTCCTTTAGTGCAAATAGACTATAAAAATGCTTAAGTTCCACTAACAAAATTGGACTCAAAACTCTTTGAATAGATTTTGGAGTTTGAACTGATAAAAGTTGAAACTTCAGAAATTTTTCCTTGAGTTCGAAACGTTTTCAGCAATTTTTTAATTGCAATTTTTTAAGCAGTTTTATATTACCAAGGACATGAGTACTCTAAATAGGAAAGAGTGAAAGTTGCATATTAGGATAGAAGGTTAGTAGTGGTGATGAAGTGTTGTCTTGTCGTGCGTAGGTTTAGGCTTGTTAGTGTCTGTCGTAGTACTAGTTGTATCCCTGTAGTTCTTGCCTTAACACTATTTTGATGTTGTTATTACTTCTTTCTTTCTTGTAGACTTTACATTACTTTTCATATTAACAGTTATGCTTCCTCCATTATTTCCTTTTGAATCTTTACTTGAATTTGATGCACCTGAGCCGAAGGTCTTTTAGAAACAACCTCTCTACCTCCTCAAGGTAGTAGTAAAGTTCGTTTACACTCAACCCTCTCCATATTCCACGTTACATGTTTCATATGTTATTTATTTATGAAAATAAGCAAATGAGTACGACAAACACCATACACATAATATAATAATTGGATATGAGCTTATATAATATGCTTGACAATGACAGTTGAATCTCTTAAATCAATCAGTGAGGCCCTTGTACTAATAGTAATACTTTTGTCTGTACTATGGCTTCACTCTGCAAAGTGCATTTAGCTTATTTTGTGTGTGTGTGAAATTCATCTTCTTCTAGCTGCAGTTTCTCTCTGGGCATTGAAATAAACAGCAGCAACAGGAGATCCCAATCCATTTTCCGCCGAAAAACTCCTAGTGTTGAATTGATCCCTTGTTGTTGGTGCTCTCACTGTTTGCCTTCCTCTTTGTTTATACAACAAAAATACATAACGATGTATCCCAATTACCGGCTTTGGTGTCTCGTAGCACACTATCTCCCTTCCTGTAAATCACAAATTTAAAATTAAATTATACAGTTGCGTGACCATCTGAAAAGTCAACTCAAGAATCAAACTTACCAAATGAGATGTCAGTTGTACCGGGAATATCCGTCACAATCCTGATATTATAAGCCCATAATTTAGTGAACGTAAGAAAATAAGAAACACTTGTACTAATTAATTTGAATTATCATCAGATTTTAGAATAAGAATTACCAATGGAGATGTTCCCTCAAGTATGGATCACTAGGACTTGGAGCATCGGGGTCCGTCATGATCTATCAAAAGAAAAGACTCAACAATCACAAACGGAATGCAAAACAACAAATACAATGTACAAACATAACCTAACCTCTGTTTCATTTTATATAACACAAACTTCGTGGTCAGTCAAACACACGTATGTATGAGATGACTTACGAGTGTATAAGCAGATCTCATGTCTTCACCACCAATTTCGACACGAGGTTGAGTTGCAACAACAGCAGGCATGATCTCATGCCCATTAGAAACTTGTTTGCTCCCATTATATATAACTTTCATTTTCACACTTGGACTAAAACTGTCTACTACTTCACCTATTACTCTCCCTATTGCAAGTGGTTCACAAGTACCTCTAGAAGACATTATTTTTTTTCTTTTTTTGAAAATGTTGTATGTTGAGTGATGAAGAAATTAAATATAAGTGGTGAATGATTTGGTAATGTTGCAAACGAGGAGGCTTTATATATAGGTCTTTTTTTTTTGAGATATTAGTGAAATAAAAAGGAAGATGCTTGATTTATAAGTTTAAAAGATTCGAAAACCAATCAACGACGTGCCCGAAAAAAAGATGTCTACATACAGATATTAAAAGTTAAACATGTTTGCTTAATTGTTTGAACAACTTTTTCAATAATAACAACACATCTCTCTTGGCAATATATAAACAGAAGATTGAGACAATAGAGAGAGAGATGTGATTGCTATAGTTTCCACTGTTTTCGTAATATATAAATGTGTCATTTAACTTGATCTTAGCTGATATTTATGTTCTCTAATTTTGAATGTGCACAAGTAATCACTTAAACTATCATAAAACTGAATAAATAGGCACATACGTCCTACATGACAAATCGCATGTGTCTATTCAACTTTATGCATGATAGTTTAAACTTTAAATGACTACTTGTGCAAATCAAAGTTGGAGGTCATAGATATCAATTGGAATCAAGTTAAATGACACATTCATTTATTACGCCTTTAGCTTTCGAAAAGTAATTTAACTCATCTTCTAGTGTCAATCTTTAATGGGATAATTACCTTTCATGCAAATTTATACACTATATTTATCAAATATAGCGAGAGTTCAAAAAAATTATCAAACATAGTGAGAGTTTCTGAATTTTTCATGTATTTGTGATATAATAGTTTTTTATATTCGCTCTCTTTCAGTGATACAATAATTCACTATGTATTTAGGATACAACAATTTATTTTATATTTGTTGTTGTATAGATACAGAGCAAATTATTGTATCAGTGATGCAGAGCGAATTTCAAAAACTATTTCTAAAGTTTGATAATTTTCCAAACTCTCAAGGTGTTTGATAATTAAGCCTCAGATTATTGCTATTTTTGAAGAAAAAATAATTATTTCTGATTTACTCAATTTAAACACAATTAGTTAATTAGGCCTATCTTAGTAGTAAATTTGGCAATATATTGTATTTAGAAGCAGATTCTGAATTTAAATTTAACAGATTCAATATTTAGGTTTTTACTATCGAATTCATTACACTTATGAAATTATAGTTTTAACCTTTAATATATTCTGAAACTGTAGTGATTTTTCACATATATGGACAGGAAAACAGGGGAGAGACAAGGTAATTTCACAAATGTATACATGGCCAAATATAGTTTTGGAATCCCTTGCTACGCTGGAAGCTTTACGTATGTTAATGAGACTCAACAATCACTACATTCACTATCAATAAATAATAACAACGAAAACATATTCAGTGTATAAGAGAGATTTAGAAAAACTATGATATATGTAAATTTACCTTCGGCTCAAAGAAAGTTTTCCAAAAACAAGTTTGATAAATACAAAAGAAAAAATTACGATGAGAACACTTCGAAAAGAAATGACAATTATATAGTAAAGACAATCTAAGAAAAAACAACTACAATGCAAGTTGAAGAGTACAATAGTTAATAATAGAATAATAATACTGATACCGATCAAATTTTGGCCGAAATTATTATTACGATATCGAACTTTGGAAAGGACCTTTTACCCCTACACTATTTAACAGTATATTTTAAAGGTATATATGTGCCCACGTGGACATCATAAATATTGCATAATTATAAATAGCAACGTGTCCACATGGGCACATATATACCTTTAAAAATACACTATTAAATAGTGCAGGGGGGTAAAAGGTCATTTTCAAAGTTTGGTATCGTAACAACAATTTCGATCAAAATTGGAGTATTTTTCAAACCATTTTCCCTTCTTTAATTAAGCTAGAACCATGCTCTTAATTCCACAAAAATATAAAAATTGATCGACTATTTACTAACCTTCTATTACTATAACAAAAATAACTTTTAGCGACAATAAATAGACATATTAATAAAGAGTGTTAAAGTATTTGCCGGCATTAGTTAAGTGCTATTAGATCCAATGTCGTTAAAGGCTTTAGAGACATATACAAAGAATGTTAATTGTCACTAAAAATGCATATTTAGCGGCAATTGAGCTATTGCTGTTAATTAATTATCGCTAAAGATTATTTTTGATGTAGTGTATATATTCTTATTTTATATTTTTATATTTTTCTATCAAGAATCATTCGATGAGTTAAAAATGTTCATGTCACGTATCAATGCACTAGTATTTTGTATGTATTATTAATAAGGTGCGGACATAAACTACAAGTGGATTTAATTTATTGGCTTGAGAAGAATGAGGAATAATACTTTCTAATATGTTGATAATAATATCCTGGACAAATGGGAAAACAACTTTTGAGGTGCTTCTGTCGAATACACTCCAAAAATTTATTCAAAAAAAATAAATATCTATCAAAGGTAAACAAAAGTAGTACATTGTCTTACCTTACTAAACGATTCTTTGCTAAAAATAGTAGTGATAAGGCATCTTCTACATATTCTTTTTTACTACAATTACTATTATTAGAGAAGTATAAAAAATAATAAAAAATTAGTGATTGGAAAAATTTCATAGCTAAATAACAAAAAATTGATGCTAATTTCATCTAGTAACAGATTAGTGATGGATTATTAGAAAGTTTAATTAGCTAGAAGCAATTCAGCTGAGGACTACCGATAAATTTCATAGCTAATTATATTTTTGTTTGTCGTGTTTCTTATACTTTGCTAACACTAATGGAACATGAGATAAAGTATTTTAGTATAAAAAACGATACTACTACTTTGTATGCTTGAATTGAAATCATTTTCTGTTCCTTTAATATCTTGGACGTATATAAACTTTGCCAGAATTGTCTATTAATTAAAATATCATATACAGAATTAGAAAATATAAAACTACTTTATACTATATTTCCCCCTCTTAGTCCATGTACCAATCGACTACATAGACAAAGAATATAATGTCTCCTAATTTCTAACTTTGAACGTATCATAGTAAACATGAATTTAAATTTTTTTCTGATTATAATTCTAAAATAACGGTATCTAAATATATTTTGGTAAACTCATGTATATTCTGCGGAGCAATTCATATATTTTGCATTCTAGTACATTTATCATATACACGAGTCGATTATTTTTATTTGATCTTTTACAAAGCTCACTAAAGGACAATTTCTTATAAAATAAAATTAGAAAAAAAAAACTCTTTTATATTACTTTTAAAATATTCCTCTGTTTTTTTTCTAACACTATACCTTTTGCCACATTTCACTCAAGAAAAAACAAACATGCACTCTATTTAGTTGATTATTATTTTTTGAGAAAATGGTCTAAAACCCCCCCAATTTATACCCGAAATCTCAACTACACACTCCAACTTCACGGGTGTCCTATTACCCCCCTGAATTTCATATTTCTCTATTTTCTACACACTTAAACGCTGACCTGTCATAGGAGGTGTTCTCACCTCCTCTAGGCGCGTTAGAAGTGAATTTTGACGAAAATTTCCTCTTTCTCCAACACTCATCTTCCCCACCCTTCAATAAACCATTGTTTCTTCTTCCCCACCATTAACCCTTGTTCCTTTTAGAAAAAAAATCACGATTTTCTCTCAAAAATAAGTAGGGTTTAGTTGTTTAGGTTCATTTCTACTTCAAATCTTGAATTTAGGGTTTGTAATCTTCTTTAATTTCTTATTTAGGTCTCTAATTTGAATTTTGAATTTTCTCGAAATTCATCAAAAATGGCAAATGAAAACTTGAATAAGCTTTGTATGGATGAATCAAACCCAAAATTAGTTGATAACTACGAAATCAAGTTCAAAATACATAGCAAAATCCTTCGATCATCAACAGAAATGGGGACCCGGCGCGTGCAAATCACGTGGACTATCTGTTTTGTTTATGTGTTGAGGTCAGTGTTTAAGTGTGTAGAAAATAGAGAAATATGAAGTTCAGGGGGTAATAGGACATCCGTAAAGTTGGAGTGTGTAGTTGGGATTTCGGGTATAGATTAGGAGGGTTTTAGACCATTTTCTCTTATTTTTTTAATTTTCTTTTTGAAGTTAAAAGAATAGAGAATAAGAGAAAAGGAGAATCAACGGTGGCCAACAGTAATAAAACATTTTGAATTTTTGATGCCCTATTTGAATGACACGTAGCTAACTTAGAATTCTCCACATCCCACTTGATATACTATTTATCATTTGAAAACCTCTTAACTTTATATTATATTCTGATTCCTCAATTATCTACTTTGTTTTAATTCTACAATTGACATGTTGCGTTACTTTAATAATATTTCCTGTCAATTGGGACTGCACCAATTGATATGCTGGCATATTTTTTTAATTCTTTTCATCCGTTTTATTTTACTTGATAATATTAATAATTATATAATGCAGTAACTGAATTTAAAATTTTATTAGTAATTTAATATAATATTCTTTTAATTTATTTTTTAAAAAAACTAAATCAGATTAATACGAGTCAAGCAATATAAGATAGAAATTAGAAAGAAAGTGAGTATAATATTGGAATCTTTTTCCCCTTATGATTAGTTAATCAATGCAAATGGTTGTCTTAAAAAGACTCTGATTCCACTAATCATAAGTGGTCAAAAAAGGATTCTTTCATACTACAATTGGAAAAAGAGTACAAGAACATATGCAATAAACAATCTAATGAATCGTTGGGTGTGTTTGGTGCGAGGAAAAATTTTTCATGACAAATATTATTCATAATGTGTTTATATATAATTTAATAAAATATTATGAAATAAAATAGAGATAAAACACACATAAATTATCCATTTTTTTTAGTTTCATACCTAAACTATTGAGAGCGTGAGTTTCATATTTACACCATCACTTTTTAGTTTGAGAAACACACATCAGTGGTGAGTGTAATGCACTCTCTCTTTTATTTGAAAAAACCTTAACACATGACATTTCATATGGATAAAATATTCCATCTTGACAAAAATTAAATAATAAACTATTAATATTAATTTAAAATTTAAAAATTAAAGTATTACTATTTATAAAAAAAATAATATTTTTTACCCCACTCCACCACCTCCTCCACATACCCCTCCCCCCCCACAATCCCCCATCCTTTTTTTAAAAAAAATCTTTTCAAAAAAATTAAAAATTCTACCGCACCCATCCTTTTTCAAAAATATTTATTTTATAAAATATTTAAAAAAAATTCATACTGGGGGGGGGGGGGGGGGGGGGGGGGGGGGGGGGGGGGGGGGGG
>JAJOOO010017246.1:0-27753 GCA_029582685.1 Solanum piurae | reverse complement strand
ATGAAATGCTAACCATCGTTAAATGTGTTTTGAAATTTCAAGATGATTTATATAATCAAAAGTTTTTTATAAAAACTGATGCTCAATCTGTCAAATATATGTTTGATAAAGATTTTAAGCATGATGCTTCTAAATTAATATTCGCCAGGTGGCAGGCACAGTTAGCCCCATTTGATTTTGAAATCCATTATAAAAAAGGGAGTGATAATTATCTTCCAGATTTCTTATCCAGAGAATATTTATCATCATGACAGATTCCCTTACTCATTCTCACTATTTTACTGATAAAACCTTAATTACTTTATTAAAGATCCTTCCTCTCAATAGAGATCTGAAGGAATTAATTTGCTGGAAAATCATCGATAGTGTGGTGATGGATATCTCCACTATTTATAATTGTGAAGAAATCATTGATTTTGATGATCAGAATTATTACTACCAAGACTACAATGACTTTTATGATCTTATAGATGATTAAAACAGAATGCTACGTTTGTAGAATGGACCCTCCTTGGGTAACCAAGGGTCGTGGCAAGGGATATAACTCGCGAGGAAGGGGAAGATCTGGCCCCGAATTTTCGTCAGGATCTTCATATGGATCCTCATCAAACTCTCCAATATTACAGAGAGGAGGCATGAGTTTGATAAACTTGCACTCCAAGGGAACACAAAAGGCGACATCATCGTCAGTTCATCTGGGAGATATTCTGAAAGGTAGCCCGTTATATGTAGAGCTACAAGCATATTTGTCACAAAAGGAAAAAGGTGATATCTTTGACTCTATTTCCAAAGACGATGTTCATGATATCAAATCATATGAAAAGGTAGTTTAAAAAGAAATGATATTTCTTTTGGAAAACTCTGAAATTCAGAGGAAAGACAAACCCTAGAAGATATTCCAGCGTTATTTGATTAACGGATAATATTTCCCGGGTGAATCATATAAAATCCGCTCATATTATGAAACCATTTTAATAAGCACAGGTAGTGTTGATTTTCAGCACTTTTCAGGATACAATACTAGCGAGAATGTTTATAACTTCTCTAAAATGATCATAAAGCAGATTATTTCGATAGAAGATTGGGGTATTTCCTCAATGAAAGAAAGACAAATCATTCTAAATAAGGTACCACTAATTTTACTTATTGGGATTATATTAACGCCTTCAGTAAAGTCCTCTATGATAATAATTAGAGGCATAAACATACTTGGTTCGTTAAGGTTTGTTCAAAGATAGTTGCTGGACCGATCCCTAATTGGTTCTTGAACTGGTGGTCATACCACGGTCCGACTGTAAAGATTTTACTAGATCATTTCTTAAAATTATACAAAGAATGGGTTAAGGTTTTACCAGACCTGAATAAATTATATCACACTGATCATATTTGTTATATGGAAAAAAATTGAACAGATCTACTTTTTCATAGAATTCTCTATCCCTTGGATCCATAAATGGACCCCAGAAGTTGGTTATACCGAAGAACAAATTTCGTGTTTATATCAGATTTATTACAACAATTTTTGGGACAAACTTATGAAAAAGGATCCCAAGACAAAAGTGTTACACGGTCAAGAATTGCTAGACCTTATCACACAAAAAATCCAAGATTATGGTATTGAGTCACACAAAGTATTGGTCGCAGACAGCTCAGTTAATCATATTGCTAGAAGAATTTCCATTCAAGATGGAAACACAGAAGAAATGATAAATGAATATCTAGACGAGGTTAGAAGAAATATTCTTCTCAATATTACTCATTATGCAAAGTCAGACGACACTTCTATGAGAAGTGAAACAAGTGAGGATTCTCAAGAAGATAAAGATATTCAACCGTGTGGAGGAGCGCCAGAAGATTTCCTATTAAAACTAAAAGGAAAAGAGGTGTAAAACTTATCTCGAACAAGGAAAAGGCATTATCAACAGTACAAACACTGTGGTAACAGTAAATACACATTTCCTAGGACCCAAATAAGGGCCCAGTATACCTGTTCATATATGCTTTTGTATTCTATAATTAAGTTTGTTTCTCTTAGTTGAAGAGCAGGTTTTAGAAAACCCTCTCTCTTTTTTTCTGTCTCTCTCTCTTGTAAAGAACTCTTTTCTTATTGTAATTTGGGAGCTTGCTGGAGACTTATCGGAGTTTGAATAAAAATATTTATATAAGCCCTGGTGTTTGGCCACAAGGTACTTTCTAACTTCCTCTCTTTAATTTATAGTACTTATCTTCTCCGATCTAAGCTGTGACTCTGTCCGGCTACAAAATTATATTTATGCCGGATAACTAACTTCACTTTTATATATATCATGAAAGATCTAGACTTTATCTAAATATGCATAAATTTATATATGATTTCCTGACTTAGTTTCGAGATAGTGGTACAGTCAGATTACATACAATAAGTTAGTGGCTTTGTCTTAGTGACTCCGTCTAGCCAACCGTGGTCTCAGCCCGATAAGGAGTTAAAAGGGCGCTTTATACTTGGTTAGAACTGCTGGACACATGGGCTCACTAACAATACGTATTTGAATCTAGACAGACCCTTTGCTTGGGTAAAAGGACTCGGTCCTTCCATACAGTCATCAAATTATATAAAAATTTATATGTATTTCAATTCAGATTTATTCTTCTGAATTTGGATGTTGACAAGCTAGATTGAAGATGACCGCGCGGACTACCGCCTGTCTTCGGAGATTCTGTTTAGTTGGTATAAGTTAGGGGACTTCTATGTCCAGTTTGGATTACCCAGTACGTCTGCTAATAGCAAAACGACCAAACATGGAGATTCTAACCCTGCAAAGCCTTATAGGAAGAAGAGGTCTAGACGCAGGTCTAGATAAGAATGGGAAGAGTGTAAAGCTCATCGTAAATCAAATAGATTTACTAAAAATAGGTCTAGATGGGAACTCGCTAAGATCAAGTGCTACAAGTGTGGCAAATTTGGGCATATAGCACTAAATTGTAGGCTTAAAAAGCTAAAAACCTTAGAGCTAGATGATGAGCTGCAGGTGAAGGTCTATAGATTCCTTTACACGTCAGGTTCTGATACCAACGAAACAAGATCTTCGAAGACGAGCGGTAGTCCGCGCGGTCATCTTCCATCAAGCTTGTCAACATCTAAATTCAAAGGAATAAATCCGAATTGAAATACATATAAATTTGTATATAATTTGATGTATGTATGGAAGGACCTAGTCCTTTTACCCAAGCAAAGGGCCTGTCAAGATTCAAATACGTATTGTTATTGAGCCCCTGTGTCTAGCAATTCTAACCGGGTATGAAGCGCCCTTTTAACTCCTTATCGGGCTGAGACCACGGCTGGCTAGAAAGAGTCACTAAGACAAAGCCACTAACTTGTTGTATTGAATCTGACTGTACCACCATCTCGGAACCAATTTGGAAGAGGTTGAGCAAAGATATTTGGACAATTTTTTATGAACCAGGTGTGTTTGTGCCTCTCAATATTATAGTAGAGGACTTTACTGAAAGTGTTAATATAATCCCAATATGTGAAAGCAGTGGGAACCTTATTGAGGCTTATCTGCCTTTCTTTCATTGAGGAGATGCCCCACTCTTCTATTGAAATGATTTGTTTAATAATCATTTTAGAGAAGTTATAAACGGTCTCACTAGTATTGTATCCTGAAAAGTGCTGAAATTCAACACTACCAGTGTTTATCAAAATATTTTCGTAATACGAACGGGCTTTGTGTGACTCACCCGGGAAATATAATCCGTTAATTAAGTAACGCTGGAATATTTTCCAGGGTTCATCTTTCCTCTGAATTTAAGAATTTTCTAAGAGAAATATAATTTCTTTCTTTGCTACTTGTTCGTAGGATTTGATATCATCGTTATCCTCTTTAGCGATAGAAGCAAAAGTTTCACTTTGCTTTTGTGAAAATACGCCCTCAATTCTTCATATAGTGGGCTACTTTCTGGAATATCTTCCAGATGTATTGATGTTGAGTTTTGTGATACTTTCAAGCTTATCAAGCTCTTTTCTCCGTGTTGTAGAATTGGAGATTTTGAAGAGGATCCATATGATGATCCTGACGTAGTTCCTGGAGAAGATCTTCCTCATCCGCGAGGGTTATTTCTCTTGCCTCAACCTTTTGTGACCCAATGAGGGTCCATCCTACAATTAAAACATCTCGTTTTACTTGTCAAAGAGATCATAAAAATCATAAAAATTCTGATAGTAATAATTTTGGTCTTCAAAGTCGATGACTCCTTCTATCATATGATTTGAGAAGATGTCTATTACCATGCCATCGTTAATTTTTCAGCAAATTAATTCTTTCATATCTCTATTGAGAGGAAGAACCTTTAATATAGTAATTAAAGTTTTATTAGTAAAAAAGGGAGAAAGTGTAAGGGAATCCATTATGATGATAAATATTCTTTGGATAAGAAATCTGGGAGAGAGTTATCACTTCCCTTTTTATAATGGATTTCAAAATCAAAAGGGGCTAACTGCGCTTGCCACCTAGCGAATATCAACTTTGATGCATCATGTTTAAAATCTTTATCAAACACATATTTTACTGATTGTGCAACAGTTTTTATTATGGATTTTTTGTTATATAAATCATCTTGAAATTTTAGTACGCATTTGACGATGGTAAACATTTCATGCGCCACCGTAGCATATTTTTTATGAGTATCGCTCCATTTCCCTTAATGAAATATAATCAGATATTCCATTTTATCATGAGGATTAATTTGTTTTAATATTCCTCCATAACTAGTATTAGACGCATTTGTCTCAACTATCTTCTGCCAAGTAGGGTTAGCAAGAGTTAGACATGGAAAAGATTGAACATGAAGTTTAATATTCTTTACCAAGGTAGTAAGGCTATCAGTCCAAGGTGACTTATGATCCTTCTTTAACTGTCATATAACGGGGCTAAATCTCGGGATACATTCTTGTAGAAAGGGGAAATATAATTTAACTTTTCCAAAAATCTTTGTAATTGCGTCCTATCGGTAATAATATCAGGAAATTTTGATGCAAACTCAATAGATCTCTGAATGGGGGTTACCTTCCCCTGACAAATAAGATTCCCTAGAAATCTGACACTTGTTTGGAATAAACTCATTTTTGGTTTAGAAATTACCAAACCATTTTGTATAACAATTTTCTTGAAAATGTCTAAATGCTTAATATGCATTTCAAGAATCTTTGAATAAATCAAAATATCATCAATATACACAATGATGAAGTCTAAATAAGGGTTGAAAATATCATTCATAATTTTCTGAAATTCAGAAGGGCGTTTTTCAAACCAAATGACATGGCATTCCATTCATATTGTCCAAACGGGACATTAAAAGTCGTTATATAAGAATGCTCTTTAAATATTTGAATTTGCCAATATCCTGACTTTAAATCAAATTTTGAAAATATATTGGCGTCGTATAATCTTGACGATAAATTCTTTTTATTCGGAATAGGATACCTAATCTATTTTAAATATTTATTCAAAGGTTTGTAATTTATAACTAACTTGGGGACACCACGTTCTTTTTCTGCTGCATTATTGACATAAAATGCAGTGCAAGACCAAGGGGATTTAAAAGGTTTAATCAAACCCTTTTGTAATAAATTATCAATTTCCTTTTTGCAGAATTCGACCAATTTGGCGTTCATCTGGCAAGGACGAGATTTGGTAGGGATATCATCCTCAGAGGAGTTATGTTCATAAGGAAGAGTGACAATATGCTTTTTCTGATTACAAAAAGCACTAGGATGATCAGCAAAAATATCAATGGCCATTTGTTCGAAAATTAATTTATTTTTTTCTTGTACTTTAGTAGATTTCAAGGTATCAAAGATATTCATACTAAATAATTCAAGATGTAATGAATCAACATGCTTTTGTTTCAGATTAATCAAAACATTAATATCACGAGAGATAGGATCAGTGATAAAAGTATAACAAATATCTTTATCTCTATAAGTAGCGGAAAATCCTTTAGCATTTATTTTAGTAAAAGGGTAAATAGTATTTATAAAAGGAGTTCCAAGTATAATTGGAGGGTGTAACTGATTATTCACCAAGAAAAAGAAATGCAGAATGCAAACTTTATTTTGACAATTACGCGTATTAGGTAGTTTATACTTTATATCTAAAGCATGTATAGAAGCAGATTTAACCATATGAGTTGTTTTCTCAAAATATTTGGTTGGCACAAGGCCTTCTTGAATACAACTAGCATCTGCTCCACTATCAATCATAGCAATATTAGTTAGAGAAAAAGTATTATCAATTAATATGGTGCATTTAACATACCATTTATGAGCAGTAACAATTTGCATCATTCCCAAAAATATACCTTGTTTGGGATCAAGATTGAAAGGTTTGGCAATAGTATTTTCTTCAGCAACAATATTTTTTCCCTTGCTATGAACATTTTCAATTTGAGGAATACGATGATCGCAAATCATTTGATTTTGTTTAAGATATTTAATCTCTTCTTTCAATTTTTCAATTTCTCCTTTCAGGTCATCAAACGAAGCATCTTGCGTAGAAATAGGTTGTTTATTAATCCTATTATTAACTTCAGATAATGAGTAAGGAGCAGAATACTCAAATTCAAAATCATTTTTAGGTTTTTCAACAGGTTTTAAAGAACTAGCATTGTTATTAACAGCTAATTGAATAATGTTTTCACATAAATTATTATCAGTAACTTCTTTCAGAAGTTCAATCACATTATCAGAAGTAATAGTGTGAATGTTTAAGTCTTCAAACTAAGATTGTAATTTATAAAATTCATCATTTTCACACGAGCAAATATCACATCGGCACACGCAAGCATTCGTATTTACTTGCTGATTATTATCAGAAGATTCAGGTAAATCAATGTCTTCTTCAGAACCTGATTCGAAATCGTAATCGGACTCGGACCCGGATCTATAAAGGAAACTATATACCTTTTCGTGCAGCTCATCATCCAACTCTAAGGTTTTCAGCTATTCAAGCTTACAATTTGGTTCTATATGCCCAAATTTTCCACACTTGTAGAACTTGATCTTAGCGAGTTCCCGCCTAGACCTATTTTTGGTAAATCTATTTTCCACAGTTATTATTATGATTGTCCTGTTCCTCTATTAGTACATTTTTAGGGGTAGGTCTGGAATAGTAATATATTTGCATGCTGGGTTTTTGAGCAAACTTAGTAGTATTACCACTATTCTTTTTCGGATAACCGCGAAGTTTATTAAACTATAATGCAACATACTCTTTAAAATCAAAAGCTTGTTCTATTTCATCAGTAAAATTTTCTGACAAATCCATCGGTTTTGCACTAAATTCATGATTTATTGTCAAGATTATATGACGCCAAATTATTTTCAAAATTTGATTTAGAGTTAGGATATTGGAAAATTACCAATGAAATAGGATCTCCGAAGACGGGCGGTAGTCCGCGCGGTCATCTTCAATCTAACTTGTCAACATCCGAATCCAAAGGAATAAATCCAAATCAAAATACATACAAATTTTTATATAATTTGATTACTGTATGGAAGGACCTAGTCCTTTTACCCAAGAAAAGGGCCTGTCAAGATTCGAATACGTATTGTTAGTGAGCCCATGTGTCTAGCAGTTCTAACCGGGTATGAAGCGCCCTTTTAACTCCTTATCGGGCTGAAACCACGGCTGGCTAGACGGAGTCACTAAGTCAAAGCCACTAACTTGTTGTATTGAATCTGACTGTACCACCATCTCTGAACTAAGTTAAGAAATCATATATAAATTTATGCATAAATATTTAGATAAAGTCTAGATCTTTCATGATAAATATAAAAGTGAAGTTAGTTATCCGACATAGATATAATTCTTTAGTTGGACATAGTCACGGCTTAGATCGGAGAAGTATTTGTAAATAAAAGAAGAAAGGAAATAGAAAGTACCTTGAAAATTTTATTCAAATTCCGGTAAGTCTCCGGCAAGTTCACAGATTACAAGAAAGAGAGTTTTTCTAAGATAAGAGAGAGAGATTTTCTAATGTTGTTCCACAGTGGTTCTACTGTTGATAGTGCTTCCACTATTTGAGATAATCTTCATTATACTTTTCCTTTAAGGCCGAACAGGAAATCTTCTATTTGTTGTAGCGAATCTCCACACGGCTGAGTGTCTTTTCCTTCTTGAACATCATCACTCGTTTCACTTCTCATAGAAGTGTTTGATTTTGCATAATGAGTGATATTAAGGAGGAGATTTCTCCTAACTTCTTCGAGGTAGTCATTTATCATATCTTCTTTGTTTCCATCCTGAATGGAAATCCTTCGTGCCATATGCTTAACGGAGTTATCAGCGACGACTCCTTTGTGAGGGATATTACCATACTCTTGGATTTGTTTAGTAATCAAGTCCAATAGTTCTTGACCATATAAGTCCTTAGTCTTGGGATCCTTTTTCATTAATTTGTCCCAAAAATTGTTATAATAGACGCGGTATAAGAACGGGATTTGTTCTTCAGTATAACCGACTTCTGGGGTCTATTTATGGATCGAAGGAAGAGAAAATTCTATGAATAAATATATTTACTCAATTTGGTCTATATAAGAAATATGATCAGTATGATATAGATTATTAAGGTCTGGTGAGACCTTAATCCATTCTTTGTATAATTTTAAAAATGGATCCGGCAAGATCTTTATTATTGGTCTGTGGTATGACCACCAGTTCCAGAACCAATTAGGGATAAGTTCAGCAAATATATTTACACAAATCTTAATAAACCAAGTATGTTTATGTCTCTCGTTATTATAATAGAGGACTTTACTGAAGGCGTTAATATAATCCAGTAGGTAAAACTAGCGGGTGCCTTATTCAGATTGATATGTCTTTCTTTCATTGAGGAAATACCCCACTTTTCTATTGAAATAATCTATTTTATAATCATTTTGGAGAATTTATAAATTTTCTTGCTGGTATTGTATCCTGAGAAGTGCTGAAACTCATGTGTTTTTGGCTTGCCCGAGAGGGAGGTCGCGAAACCAAGACCACAAGACTGATGGCCTAAGGAGTGGGCCGACATGAGGTTCAGCCCGAGTGGGTGAGCCCTAGTCCCATATCCTAACACTCATCTCGAGAGAGTGAGTGGGGTAAGGCGTAGGCTGGTCTTCATGCGGCAAATAGGTGTCCGAGAGGAACGCATTTGAAAAGGGGTAAGTTGCTCGAGAGGGAACTTATTTCCATCTAAATCTTAGCCTAGTCACTATTATCTTGCAAATTTCCTATCGAAAGCATGTACCCAACTATTTATCTCAACTTGTATTGCCGTCACACCCTAAGAACTTGTCCCCATACTTGATTTTCTTGTTATTTTTGTTGTTTTAGCTATACTTGTGACAAAACCCCAAATTGTTATTTGACACTTTTTTGTCCCCCTTTGATTTACAATGTTTTTAATCGTTAATGTCTTTAGCTATGACTAGTTAGAACTAGATTTTATTTTTCTATTAATTCTCAAGACCGCTCCCTTGGGACATGACCCCAACCCTCGGTTGTGTTACTACATTATCGAAGATCGTAGACACTCGAACCATAGTTAGTGTCGTTGGTCACGATAAGCATCAATATGCAACCTTACCAAGACGCCTCAAAATCTGATATGGGCCTACAAAATGAGGACTAAGTTTTCCTTTCTTCCTAAACCTCATTACACCCTTCATGTGTGACATTTCCAAGCAAACCCAATCATGCACATCAAATTCAAGGTCTATCTTTCTAACATTTGAATAAGACTTTTTACGACTTTGGGCCATTCTCAACCTCTCTCTTATGAGTTGAACCTTCTAAATAGCCTCATGAACTAACTCGAGTCCTATCAAAGCAACCTCACCCACCTCAAACCATACGATAAGGGATCTAAATCTCTTACCATAAAGAGCCTCAAATGAAGCCATACCAATACTCGAATGGTAGCTATTATTATAGGTAAATTCTATCAAAGGCAAATGGTCATCCCAATTTCCCTTGAAATCTATCACACAAGCCCTCAACATGTCTTCTAATGTTTTGATAGTTCTTTCCTCTTGCCCATCGATTTGGGGGTGAAAAGTTGTGCTAAGCTTAACATTTGTGCCAAGACCTTTTTGGAAGGACTTCAAGAGATAATGGAAAAGGGAACTCCATGCAACCTTACCATATGTATCAAATATAGCTTAGCATAATCTTCCGTCGTATAGGAAACCTTGACGGGAATGAAATTGGCTGACTTCGTCATTCAGTCTACTGTAACTCAAATCGAATCATATTGATGTCGAGTCCGTGGCGACCCTACTATGAAGTCCATATTCAAATCTTCCCACTTCCAAGTAGGAATGCTAATATCTGGGATAAACATCCCGGTCTCTGATGCTCAACCTTCACTTGTTGGCAATTAGGACACTTAGCCACAAATACCACAATATCCTTCTTCATCTCATTCCACCAATAGATCTCCTGCAAATCACGATACATATTGGTGGCTCCCGGGAGAATAGAATACCGAGAACTATGGGCTTTTGACAAGATTGTTTCCCTCAAATCATCAACATTAGAAACACACAATTGACCTTGGTACCTTAGGACACCATCTCCTCCTTGTGAGAAAAACTCTACAGACTTCTTTAGAACCACCTCTTTCAATTCAACTAAGGTCGGTTCAAGACATTGCTTTGCTTTAACACCGTCCATGAAAGACTATTCGAAACCATTATGGACCATAATACCACCCTTGGTGGAATGCACTAGTTGAACTCCCAATCAGGTCAACCTATGAACATCTCGAACCAACTATTTTCTCTCATCATTAACATGTGCAACACTACCCATGGATAACCGACTAAGGGAATCCTCCACCACATTTGCTTTACCGGGGTGATAGAGAACACTCATATCATAATCTTTCAATAACTCAAGTCACTTTCTTTGGCAAAGATTTAGATCTTTTTTGTAAGCACATATTGCAAACTCTTGTGATCGGTAAACACATCAACATGGACCCCATACAAATAATGCCTCCAAATCATTAAGGCAAATACCACCACCGCTAATTCAAGATCGTGGGTAGGATAGCTCTTCTCATGAACCTTTAATTTCCTTGAAGCATAGGCAATCACTTTACAATTTTACATAACCACACATCCCAATCCAACTCTAGAGGCATCACAATATACCACAAAGCCATCCGTACCTTCTGGTTAGCTCAAAACCAGAGCGGAAGTAAGTTTATCTTTCAACTCTTGGAAACTTTTCGCACAAGCTTTGGACCATATGAACTAGGCCTTCTTTTGAGTCAAAGCCATCAAAGGAGAAGCAATCGAGGAAAACCCCTCAAAAAAATCTTATATAATAACCAGCCAAACCCAAGAATCTTCTAATATATATCGGTAATAGAGGTCTAGGCCAACTCTTGACCGCATCCGTCTTAATAGGATCTACCTGAATACCCTTACTTGAAACTATATAGCCAAGACAAGCTACGGACCTTAACCAAAACACACATATGCTAAACTTGTCATAGAGTTGTTTATCCTTGAGAATTTGCAATACAATCCTCAAATAATCAAATATATTATTTCTCACTATGAACACAATTACGAACATATCAAGGTATTGTCTTAACACCTTATTCATCAAGTTCATAAATGCCTCCTGGGCATTAGTCAATACAAAATACATAACCAAGAACTCATAATGACTATATTGGGTTCTAAAAGCCATTTTTGGAATATCTTCCTCTTTCACCGTCAATTGGTGATAACCGATCGGAGATCAATTTTAGAGAAATAACTTACCCCTTGAAGTTGGTCAAATAAGTCATCTATTCTTGGGAGAGGATGCTTGTTCTTTATGGTCACTTTGTTCAATTGGCGGTAATCCATACACATATGGAGCGAACCATCTTTCTTCTTAACAAACAACATTGGTGCACCCCATAGAGAGATACTTGGTTGAATGAAACTCTTATCCAATAAGTCATTTAACTGCTCCTTCAACTCCTTAAGTTCCACCGGAGCCATTTGTAACATCTCACAAATTGAAATAACTAGGAAGAAGCCAAGAATTGGAAATAATCAGTTTTGTAAAGAACTTAAAAATATGGAAAATTTGTTGAGTGTGTTAAGTTGAGTTTTTGGTCGACTTCAAACAACGATAACTCCTAGCTCAGAATGATTTAGGTGTGTTTCCAGATATCATAGGAAATATCTTGGAATAATATTTTCAACGCCGCTGAGTTTGCACGATTCGGAGTTCGTATGAGTGAGTTATGCCCATTGGAAGTTGGGTTGTTCAAATAAGGAAAGTCCAATCCGGATTTTGGAAGGTATTATGATCATTTCCATACCCTATGATTTTATTTCGATTTTTGGAGTTTCATTAGGGTAAAATCAGAATTAGATTAGTTTATTCAATTGGAAATTCACGCTAGGGCTTGGAGAAAAGAGAAAAGAGAAGAAAGGAGAAGAAAAGCTCAAGATTCGCCAAGAACGTGCGATTTGGTTGTGGATTTCACCAAGGTTTTAATCCTACAAGGTATGTGAGACTTTCATAGCTTTGGGTTCGTTCACCCACGCGTCAAACATGTTTTGTTCAGCGAAGTTCGTTCTAAAAAGGTTGAAAGATTGATGTTCTTGATATGTATTCTTGAATTTGATGTCGTTCTTGAATTGAGCTGATATTGAGAAGTTTCTGAGATCTTTACGTCAAATTATAGAGTTTTTTTTAGTTAGGTTCTTAGATACATTTTCTGGATATCTGAATCTAAAGAGAATTTGGGGAAAAGAACCGAGTTTAGGCGATTTGGGGCTGGAAAACGAAGAAGGAACAAGTCGGGCAAATCTGGGTACCAAGTCCGCGTCGCGGACCTGTTCCTCAGATTTGGTAAATTCTTCCTTGCGTCGTGGAGCGGTCACGGATCATTTTGCCTCAAAAATTATTTTCGCAACCAAAAATATAAATACACCTCCGCGTCGCGGACTAGTTCCAGGCAGTGATTTCTTGATATTTCTTCATGTTTAGCTATCTAAAATCACTCCTAAACATCATGAGATCTTTCCAAACACAATCCTTGAATCCATAATTCAATTCAAGAAAAGTTAAGAGTCAAGTCAAGAGAAGTTAAGATCCAAGTCAAGAGAAGTTAAGATCCAAGTCAAGAAAAGTTAAGATCCAAGTCAAGAGAAGTTAAGAGTCAAGTCAAGAGAAGTTCTTAGAATTTTCCAAAAGTCTTTTACAAATGTTTTAACTTTTTTTTAAGACTTAAGTTTTGAGTTGAGTAAAGAGTAAAGATTGAAGTCATTTCTTCAAAAGAGTACATCAGGACTATGTATTGCCAAAAAGTAAATGTTTGCACATGTTAACAAGAAAGGAAACTGAGATTTCCAAAAGAGCCTTTGAGCTAGTTTTCAGTAAAGAGTAAGAGTAAAGTTCTTTTTCAAAGATTATTCGGGAACTAAGTATTCCCATGCGTTGAAATGTTCTCACATTTGAGCAAGAAAGGAAACTGAGATTTCCAAGAGAGCTTTTAAGCTAAGTTTTTGAGTAATTATCTCAAACCAAAGAAAGAAGTTATGTTTTTAAACATATGAGCTAAGTATTTTGGGAGTAGTATTGAGCACTGATATGGGGACGAGTTTGAGTTCAGATAAGTCACGTCTCCATAAACCATGTAGCCATCATGGGTAGTAAAGGATCATACTTTTAAGATGAATCTTTAAGATGCTTTAAACATAGACTAGTGGATCCACTTAGTTAAGGCATTCTATTTTACGGCAAAGTATAGGACAGTTCTGGCAGCTTGGGCAAGACGTTGTATCACCACTTAGGATCATAGTGGTGGTTGCCGGTTAGAGAAACTCCCACATAAACTATATTATTTTATTATATGAGTAAAGTTGAGTTTGTTATTGCATTTTCTTTAACGAACTAAGTTGTTTTCTACTGTTTTAAAGGCTTTCTATATATTGCATGTGTTTTATTGCTTTATATTGAACTAAGTTGTTCATGAGTTGAGTAAAGCCAAGGTAAGTGTTTCTTTCATATTATTTTCAAGCCTATGTATGTTTAAAATTTCAACTCGCATACTTGTACATTCAATGTACTGATGCCAGTTGGCCTGCATCATCTTATGATGCAAATACAGGTAACCAAGATCAGCACACAACGGTTCATTGATCCAGTTGAGCATTCAGAGTCTTGTGGTGAGCCTCCTTACTTTCCAGAGGATCCTTATTTATATTGCTTTAGTAGTTTTCAGTTGTTAGGATGATCGGGGATCTTGTCCCGACATCCATCTTGGTTATTAGAGGCTTCATAGAGAGATAGTCAGTTAGTTCATTTGTCTTTATCTTGTTATTGATTTATGTTCAGTTTGAGTTGCCACTTTGGCTAAGTTAAATGTTTATTTCTAAAACAATATGAGTTTAGTTTGAGACAGTTGAGTTATCTTACATTTGAGTTCTTTTCTTAAATGCTTAAAGTCTTCCGTTGAGTAAGTAAGCCAGGCCAAGAGTTCGCTTTGGGCCAGCAATGGTTCTCGAGTGCCAGTCCCGTCTAGGGTGTAAACTTGGGGCGTGACAAACTTGGTATCAGAGCCAAGTTTTCAAGAGTCCTAGGGAGTCTATGAAGCCGTGTCTGTAGAGTCCTAGTTATCGGTGTCAAGTGCGCCACATCTATAATTAGGAGGCTGCAACATTTAGGAAATTCCTTCACTTCTTTCATATTCATTTCGTGCGTTAAAGTTTTATCTCTAAAAAGTTTCTTTCTAACTCATGCTTGCGCATAACTGATTGTGAGTTGGGCTATTTTTAGAGTGCTTTCAAGGGGCGTTTCTTTCCCCATGAGCTAAGGGAACCAAAAAAATGGTTGCCGACATGAGGAGTGGGATGAATCTGTTTGTTGCTAGGTTGTCTCGTCTGTCAAGTAAGGAAGGTGCCAAGCTAATAGGTGACATGGACGTAGCAAGGCTGATGATCCATGTGCAATAAGTGGAGGAGGACAAGTTGAGGGATAGGAAAGAGTTCAAGAATAACAGGGCTAAGGCATCAGGGAATGAATCCGAACAGCAAAAGAGTAATGTGAACCGGTCTTCTTTCCAACATAAGTAGAAAGAACCTACTCCATTATCTGCTAGTGCACCTGCACCAAAGAACAAATGTGAGTACAATAGTCAGAATTCTCAGAACTTCAGAGCTAGACCTGCGCATTCGCAAGGTAGTAAGGCACAAGGAGGGTACTAGGATTCCTACATGTGCTAAGTGTGGTAGGAGCCACTCAGGGGTGTGTCGTGATGTCTCCACTATTTGCTTCAAGGGTGGCCAGAATGGTCATTTTATGAGAGAGTGTCCTAAGAACGGGCAGAGAAATGGTAATGGGGGTAATAGATCCTAGTCTTCTTTAGTTGCTCCACCAGATAGAGCTGCATTTAGATGAGCTACTTCAGGGGCAGGCGGAGAAGGAAACCGTCTTTATGCTATCACTAGTCGTCGAGAGGAAGAGAATTCGCTAGATGTTGTCACTGGTAGGATCCAAGTCTTTAATTTTGATGTTATTTCTGAAAAACTCAGTGAACCGTTCAATATTTCTACACCTGTTGGTGAGTCTATTATAGCAGAGAGAGTCTATCGTGATTGTCCCATTTATGTCAATCACAAGAGTACCATGACTGATTTAGTTGAGTTAGACATGGTCGAATTTGATGTCATTCTAGGTATGGACTGGCTTCATGCATGTTATGCATCAATAGATTGTAGAACTCGAGTAGTCAAGTTCCAGTTTCCAGTGAACCAGTTATAGAGTTGAAGAGCAGTTCAACAGCGCCTAAGGGTCTTTTTATTTCGTACCTTAAGGCAAGAAAGTTAGTTTCTAAGGAGTGTGTCTATCACTTAGTCCAAGTTCATGACTCTAGTGTTGAGATACCTCATATTCAGTAAGTTTTATTAGAAAAAGAGTTTCTAGAATTTTTTCCAGATGATCTTCCCGGAGTCCCTCCTGAGAGAGAAATAGACTTCGGTATAGACATTCTTCCAAATACTCATCCTATATCTATTTCTCCATATAGAATGGCTCCACCAGAGTTGAAAGAGATTAAAGAGCAATTGAAAGATCTCCTTGATAAGGGCTTTATTCGAACAAGTGTCTCACCTTGGGGATCTCCGGTCTTATTTGTGAGAAAGAAAGATGGTTCCCTTAGGATATGTATAGATTACCATCAGTTGAACAAGGTTACCATCAAGAATAAGTATTCTATTCTGAGAATTGATGATCTTTTCGATCAGTTCAGGGTGCTACTTGTTTCTCTAAGATAGACCTCAGATAAGGCTACCATCAGTTGAGGGTAAGGGAATGTGATATTCCTAAGACAACTTTCAGAACCTGTTATGGTCATTATGAGTTCCTAGTTATGTCCTTTGGTTTGACCAATGCGCCTGCAACATTTATGGACCTTATGAATAGAGTATTCAAACCTTATTTAGATATGTTTGTTATCATATTCATTGATGACATACTAATCTATTTGAGGAATGAAGAAGAGCACGCTAGTCATCTCAGAATAGTTCTTCAGACTCTAAAAGATAGAGAGTTATATACCAAGTTCTCTAAGTGTGAGTTTTGGCTTGAGTCTGTGGCATTATTAAGCCACATAGTGTCTGGAAAGGGAATTAAAGTTGATACTCAGAAAATTGAGGCAGTGCAGAATTGCCCTAGACCCACATCTCCAACTGATATTAGGATTTTATTGGGGTTGGCTAGCTATTATAGAAGGTACATCGATGGATTTTCATCTATTTCATCTCCTTTGACCAAGTTAACTCAGAAAACAATGAAGTTTCAATAGTCTGAAGCTTGTGAGAAAAGCTTTCAGGAATTGAAAAAGAGGTTGACTACTGCCCAGTGTTGACCTTACCAGAAGGTACGCAAGGCTTTGTTGTCTATTGTGATGCATCTAGAGTTGGTATGGGTTGTGTGTTAAGGCAAAATGGCAAAGTTATAGCTTATGCCTCCAGACAGTTGAAAGTTCATGAGAAGAATTACCCAACCCATGATCTAGAGTTGGCTGCCGTAGTATTTGCTTTGAAAAATATGGCGCCATTATCTCTATGGTGTGCATGTGGATGTGTTCACCGATCACAAGAGTCTTCAGTATGTGTTTATTCAGAAAGAGCTTAATCTCAAACAAAGGAGGTGGTTAGAATTACTCAAGGATTATGACATGAGTATTCTTTACTACCCAGGTAAGTCTAATGTTGTTAGTGATGCTTTAAGCATGTTATCTATGGGTAGTACCACCCATGTTGAGGAAGAAAAGAGAGAGTTAGCAAAAGATGTGCATAGACTTGCACGTTTAGGAGTCCGACTGATGGATTCCACAGAAGGAGGAGTAGTGGTGATGAATGGGGCTGAATCATCATTATTGTCAGAAGTAAAAGAAAAGCAAGACCAAGATCCTCTTTTTCTTGAATTGAAGGCAAATGTTCATAAGCAAAAAGTAATGGATTTTGAACAAGGGGGAGATGGTATGTTGAGGTATCAAGGCAGACTGTGTGTACCAAGGGTGGATGGACTCTAAGAGAAGATAATGGAGGAAGCTCATAGCTCCAGATATTCCATTCATCTGGGTTCCACAAAGATGTATCGCGACTTAAGAGAAGTCTATTGGTGGACTAGTATGAAGAAGGGCATTATAGGATTTGTTGCTAAGTGCCCGGATTGCCAAAAAGTTAAAGTAGAACACCAAAGGCCCGGTGGTTTGGCTCAGAATATAGAACTTCCAGAATGGAAGTAAGAAATGATCAATATGGACTTCATCACGGGTTTACTGATGAGTCCAAAGATTGGACTCATTTAGGGTTTTATTTTAATATAAATAGTGTCCTCAAATGCTTATTTTATCTCAATATCTGATTAAATGCTTAAGTTTCAGGTTTTTGAAGTTTGAGTAGAAGCATGGACACTTAGGGGAAAAAAGGAATGAAAAGGTTGTAAAGAACAAGAAAATAAAGGCTTGAGGATCGCCGAGTTCACTTGGTGAATCTCCAAAGGGTCTCACTTCGCCTTTTGTTCCAGTGTGCTGAGCCTTGAAGGAAAGGATCAAGTCGGCGGAAAAAGGGAGCAGCCGGCGTGTCGCCAAATAGTTTCGCGAAGCAGTACTATGTCTCCCAATGACACAGAGCCGATGCCGAAGGACGGTGCAAGATGGCGATGAACTACACCAAAAGGAGAATTGCCGAGTTGATCGGCGATTCCGACTAATGTCTCCGAGTAATCCGCCACAACACATATTTTTTAAAACTATAAATACTCGTTGAGAGTTATAGCTTATTATTAAATTTTAGTATTATATTTTTATTATCAGATTTTGGATTTTGTACTATTTTTATTTTACTCTCAAGTTTGGAGAGGATTTTGGAAACTTGAAGAAAGGAGTTCATCTTCCCCAAGTTGGAAGTGGGTCTTCTCTATTCATCTTCCTTTGCTTAAATCAAGGTTTAATTTCTTATACATATTTGATTTCATTATTATTTTAGGTGTATTTTGTTATTTCTTGATGTGTGGCTAAAAACCCCCCATTCTTGGGGTGTGATTTAGCAAATATGTGTTGATATTATTGTTGGGTGTTGCTTGCTGGTAGGTTAGATGTATTTAAATGGTGATTTCACCTAGTGGTTTTGGTTTACGTTAATGAGTTTGTAGTTGCAAATACAAAGCCACCCATGTGTTTTTGGCTTGCCCGAAAGGGAGGTCGCGAAACCAAGACCACTAGACTGATGGCCTAAGGAGTGGGTCGACATGAGGTTCAGCCCGAGAGGGTGAGCCCTAGTTCCATATCCTAACACTCAGCTCGAGAGAGTGAGTGGGGTAAGGCGTAGGTTGGTCTCATGCGGCAAATGGGTGTCCGAGATGAATGCATTTGAAATGGGGTAAGTTGCCCGAGAGGGAACTTATTTCCATCTAAAGCTTAGCCTAGGCACTATTATCTTGCAAATTTTCTATCGAAAGCATATACCCAACTATTTATCTCAACTTGTATAACACCCCAAGAACTCGTCCCCATACTTGATTTTCTTATTATTTTTGTTGTTTTAGCTATACTTGTGAAAAAATCCCAATTTGATATTTGACACTTTTGTGTCCCCCCTTTGATTTACAATGTTTTTAATCGTTAATTTCTTTAGCTACGACTAGTTAGAACTAGATTTTATTTTTCTATCAATTCTCGAAACCACTCCCTTGGGAGACAACTCCAACCCTCGGTTGGGTTACTATATTATCGACGATCGTAGACACTCAAACCGTAGTTAGTGTCGTTGGTAACGATAAGCATCAAAATGGCACCGCTGTCGGGGAGTTGTGTTATTTGATAATTGTTAGATTAGTAGAATTCTTGTTCTTCTTAGTTGTAGTTTTCTAACCTAGTTCTTAGTTTTGTCTAGCTTGTTTGTGTATTAAGACAAGATAATGAATATACATGATGGGGATGGTGGACCAATGGAGCACCTCCCAGTAGAAGTGATGAGATTCAGGGATCACATCCTGAACTTCAAACATCTAGAAGGAGAATCTTTTCATAAGTCGTGGCTGAGGTTTAAAACACTATTGATACAATGCCCAACTCATGAAATCCCCAACTTAGTTCTACTGGAATGCTTCTATAGGAGTCTAAATCCCGGAAACAAAAGGTTAATCGACCGACTTATGCCAGGTGGTCGTGAGAAATACTCCTATGAGACCGCAGCCAATTTCCTTGACTTTGTGGCTAAAACCAACAAGGATACTGAGAAATACCAGCAATTGATCATTTTGCTGGGTCAGATGGATAACTTGACCCAAAAGGTCGAGGAACTGGAGGTGGTGTCCAAAGAGAAGAGCAAATACATGCCACCTATTGAGCAGGGAAGATCTAAGGACATTCAAAATAAATGTATTGAAGATATGTTATTAACCATTTTTCAAAGTCTAAATGAGCAAGATAGAGTGCTAGAGGAGATTACAGAAAATGTAGAAGTGCTAAATCAGATGAGCAGTTCTCACTCTAGTTATATCCAGCTAATTGAAACTTTGTTGGGTCATGTAATGCCTAATCTCCATCAGGCACAAGACAAGGGATTGCCAAATGATGCTTTGGCTGACCCCAAAAGTGAAATCTAGGTACTAACCCGCGTCGTGCCACGACGTTAACTACGGCGTTGTTTGGAAGGCAACCCAAAACACTTAACTACTTTAATTTTGTTATTTTTGAAATAAAGATATTTTGATTTTGTTGGATTGGGGCATGAAAAGTCTGTGAAAAGTGCAGGATGAGTGACTCAAGTCCAATTGGCGAAGCGCCGACAAGATCGGCGATCGCTACAAAGACCGCCATTTGGATCCTCACTTTGACTAAGAGTCCTGTAAAATTCGGCGAGAAAGATGAAAACTCGGTGGATCGCCGAGTAGCGAAGCAAATCCTACTAATGTCGCTAAATGGGTGAGATCTGGATGGGTTTTATAAACCACGGGCATTAACTTTCAACCTTTTTACATACCCCCTCACTCTCAATTCTCGAAAAATCGCATCTACTTAGTATTTTCATTATTTTTGCAACTTGTGAGTATTTTAGCTACCTGAGTAGTGCTTGGATCTGTGATAACCTGCTGCTTAGCATTACAATCTCGATCTAATCTAACTAAAAGGTTGGCTCTCCAAACCCTGCATTTAATTGTTATATGTATGCTCTCATTGCAAGTAATTTCATCCTATGTCATGTGATGTGCCTTTCTGATAAATTTAGACTAATCAACGTGTTAAGGCGAGTTTGCCGAATTACTTGGCGATTCGCCAAATTATCCCATCTTGCCTTTAACTTCATGCTGCTTGTAATCAGTGTTCTGTAACTTTCGGTCAGATATATTGATCGCCAAAATCAGTCGGCGATTCGCCGATTTATTCGGCAAGTCCTTCTGTAATCGTGTTTCTCTTAACTCGATTTAGTTGTTTTAACTTTTTAGAATTCTTTGCAGAAATGGCTAGATCCAAAGGTGCAGAAAGAAGCAAGCCACCCCAAAGTAGAACAAAAGGGATTACAATGAACGAGGATGCAGATATAGTTAGAAGCAAAGTTTCTAAACTTTCCACAACTTGCGAAAAAGGGAAGGGTAAACACAAGGCCCTTGAATTATCAGATGCAAGCACTAAACATAATGGCTTTTATAGAAATGACCCCAACCCATCAAAATCAAAGGTGTAGGTTCTATTGAGAATGATATGTCAATAACACAAAGGGTTGAGCGGCGAATTGAGAAGCTGAATGATTCATCCAGGGCCAGGACTCCCCAGCCTACAATTACTACACCTCCAGTTCCAGCACAAACAATGGTATTAGCACCTCCAGGACAAGGTCTTCAGCTTAAATCAAAAAATCGAGTAAAGACTGAGGGGCTGAGGAATTTTTGAAAGAAAAGTGCCTGTCCATAGATGGGGTTATAGAAAGATACCCAGAGATAATGTAGTGTTTGAGATACCACAAGTTCCAAATCTTCACCAAACCCCGTGGCCCTTATATTCCAAACTAGGTAAGAGAGTTCTACAGTGCATATAGTGCACGAATACCCCAGTAAAAGCAACTAGCAGCAGCCTTCAAAGAAGTTAGCTTTGTGGTTTTCAGAGGCAGAAGAGTGAAGTGCCTAATGCAAAAATTTGTCAGAATAAAATCTTCATTCCTCACTTGTTCATTTTGGTTAAAAATCAGGTTTACCCTCCAATTATACTTGGTACTCCTTTCATAAATGCAATTTATCCTTTCACAGGGATCGACGCGAAAGGTTTTTCAGCCAATTAAAAAAATAATGAGATAACATATTCATTTGTTACAGATCCGGTAACCAGAGATATTAATGCCTTGATTAAAATGAAGTAGAGTC
Organism: Solanum piurae; assembly: GCA_029582685.1. Taxonomy (NCBI): domain Eukaryota; kingdom Viridiplantae; phylum Streptophyta; class Magnoliopsida; order Solanales; family Solanaceae; genus Solanum; species Solanum piurae. The sequence goes on along the minus strand of JAJOOO010017246.1, from coordinate 5,851 downwards.
ATGTGGACTCTTTACAACTGGAGCTATTCAGCATGAATATATTCGACTCCCTGAAATCTACTAGGGTAAAGGAAAAAATCAAATTAATTTCCGAGCAGATTGCCGTAGATATTTGTGCAGATCATCCCAGTGCTTTTTGGAATCGCAAGAAGCATATTGTGACTCTTCCATATGAAGAAGGATTTTATGAGGATGATATCCCTACTAAATCTCGGCCCTGCCAAATGAACGTTGAGTTAGTAAACTTCTGCAAACCTGAGATTGATAATCTCTTACAAAAGGGTTTGATAAAACCATCCAAGTCTCCTTGGTCATGCACAACCTTCTATGTTAATAACGCGACTGAAAGGGAACGAGGCGTTCCAAGATTGTTTATCAACTATAACCCTTTAAATAAAAATTTAAAGTGGATTAGGTATCCTATTCCAAATAAAAATTATTTATTGTCCAGATTATACGATGACAATATATTTTCAAATTTTGATTTAAATCAGGCTATTTGGCAAATTCAAATCTTTAAAGAGCATTCTTACAGAATTGTTTTTAGTGTCCCGTTTGGACAATACGAATGGAATGTAATGCCTTTTGGTTTGAAAAACGCCCCTTCTCAATTTTAGAAAATTATGAATGATATTTTCAACCCATATATGGATTTTATTATCGTTTATACCGATGACATTCTAGTATTTTCAAAGACATTTGAAATGCATATCAAGCATCTTGACATTTTCAAGAAGGTTGTAATACAAAATGGTTTGGTTATTTCAAAACCCAAAATGAGTTTATTCCAAACAGATGTTCGATTTTTAGGGCATCAAATATGTTAGGGGAAGATTACCCCCATTCAAAGAGCCATTGATTTTGCTGACAAGTTTCATGATGTTATTACAGACAGGACTCAGTTACAGAGATTCTTGGGAAGTTTAAATTATATCTCCCCATTTTACAATAAAACCTCTAGAGACTTGTCCCCGTTATATGACAGGATAAAGAAGGATCATAAGTCTCCTTGGACTGAAAGTCCTATCAACTTGGTCAAAGAAATCAAGCGGCGAGTACAATCACTACCGTGCTTAGCTCTAGCAAACCCTGCTTGGCAAAAGATTATTGAGACAGATGCGTCAAACATTGGATATGGTGAAATTCTCAAACAGATTAATCCCCATGATAAGAGCGAATATTTGATCAGGTTTCATTCAGGCAAATGGAATGAAGCCCAGAAGAAATATAAGACAGTAGCACATGAAATGCTAACCATCGTTAAATTCATTCTAAAATTTCAGGACGATTTGTACAACCAGAAGTTTTTGATAAAAACTGACGCTCAATCGGTCAAATTTATGCTTGACAAAGATTTCAAGCACGATGCTTCGAAATTGATATTCGCTAGGTGGAAAGCACAATTAGCCCCTTTTGACTTTGAAATTCAGTATAAAAAGGGAGTTAATAACTCTTTACCATATTTCTTATCCAGGGAATACATTCAGTAATTATGTTTTTCCAAATCTTTCTTGATAATGCAACTCTCGTTACTATACTGAGGGTTCTTACTCCATTACCTAGAGATATGAAAAAATATATTATTCAGGAAATTGTGAATGATATCTTGAGTGAAGATTTCTCTCATATTCAGAGAGAATATTATTCAGATGATTATCTGACAAATTATTTTTCGAAATGATAACGAAAAGGTGCTACGTTTGCAGGATGGATTTATGTCAAGGGAAGAGCAGCCCCGAGCAGAGGTAATTATGGTAATCCGTCATACGGAGCCATGGAAATTTATCACAAGGATCATCATACAGATCCGACTCAAATTCCCCAGTTATACAAATGGGAAAAAGAACTTTGATCAAAAAGCTTCTTCCCAAGAAGAGTCTTCATCTAGTTCGTACCAATTGGTTAATTTGGAAGATAGTCCATTATATGCTCATATGCAGGCCTACTTGGAGGGCAAGAAGCAAAAGGACAATCCCAATATGTAAGACATGCCTCATCTCAAAGTATGTGATTCATTAACTCACTAGGTGACTTTTATGTATCTCTTCGCTAGAGTCGCTATGTCTTATAACAATCCCAATATAAATAATTTATTAAATACTTGATTAGACTGAAATTCCTCTTTTACAAATATAAATGACTTAAACGTTTTATAATATATTAAAGAGATAATTCTTAAAATATTAATTACCACATTATCCCTTCCCCTTTCTTTCCGGGCATAGCTACATATGTCTGAGGGTGTCAGTTGAACATTCAGTGCAAAACTATATTATGCATATATACTAAATGTTATTTATCATACATATATGCTAAACCTTGAATGTATTCTTGAACCCCCTTATCAAAATTTCACTGCTTCTGTCTAAATCTATTTATTTTCCTTACATTTCACACTCCTTTGTATTTCTCCATTCCTCTATGCTCTCTTCATCAATTCAATCAACAAATCTACCATCTGATTTTGTTGGAATGCATCCGTCTTTTTGGTGTGTTTTTTTCTCTCTTAGATTTTTAAAATTTTACATTCTAAAGAAAAAGTATTTTTATTTGGGCTTAAATTTTTTGTTCAAATTCTTGTACTTTTAAAGTATTTACAATATTAAGCATGAGATAAACGTGCAACACACGTGTTTGAGACTAGTCGAAAATTCTAACTTTGCCGCTGCTATCTTTAAATTAATTTATTTCCCTCACATTTTCACACTCCTCTGCATTTTTCTGTTCCTCTCTGCTCTCTTCACCAATTCAATCAACAAATCTACCACCTGATTTTACCAGAATGCATCATTTTATGTGTGTTTTCTCTTTATTGGACTTAATTTAATTTTCTAATAAAAAAATCATATGTTTTATTTGGGAAATTTTTTTAGTTTAAATTCTTGTACTTTTAATGTATTTATAATATTAAGCATGGGATACACGTACATCACACGTGTTTGAAAACTAGATCAGATTGCAATAGTTGAAAGAGAAACTAAAATGATACTAGATCGCATTGCAAAATGAGAAAAAAAATTAAAAATTGTATCAAATCGACTGCCTCATAAAACCATATAAAAGAAATTAGTCTATACTATATTTTACTATAGTACCAATTTTTTGTATATATAATAATACAATAATACACCATAAAGTTTTGAATAGATCATATTACAATGGTGGAAACAATTTAAAATATTTCAGAAAAAAAGATAAAATATATATCAAATCAGATTATAATACCGGAAAATATGTGACACAATCAGAGATGCTCCCTTATGTTTGAGGTACTTAAAAATAATCACTTAAATATATTTATGAGTGATTTAGTCATGAAAGTTTGTCAATAGTGTACATTTTCCCTTATCGTCTGATATTTTAACGATTGTTTATTTAACTAAAACTATGAAAAAATAATATAATAAAAAAATCATTTTTGACTTTGTAATTTTTGTAGTTTTTACAATTTTTTATATCTTGTGCAACTTTTAATATTTTTTAAAATCTTATTCTATTTCTGACTTAGATTTTAAAAGTTGTAATTTTTGAGATTTAACGGAAACATGTAACTCCGTTCCCCATATTTCTTGTTACGTTGTGACTTCATTCTTTCGACATTTATATTTGTAAAGAGTAAGACATGCCTCAATTCCTGTCTCCAAGTATGTGATTCATTAACTCATTAGGTGACTTTTACTTATCTCTTAGCTAGAGTCGTTGTGTCTATAACAATCCCAATATAAATAATCTATTAAATACTTGATTAGATTGAAATTCCTCTTTTACAATTGTAAATGACTTAAATTTTTTAAGATATATTAAAGAGACTAATTCTTAAAATATTAATTACCATATTATCTCTTCCCCTTTCTTTCAGGGCGTAGCTACGTATGTCTGAGGGTGTGTTGTGAATCAAGATAACTCTGTAAGGCTATATAGGCTAGACGTGGTAAATAAGACTGATTCAGCTGATATTATTGGGCCGAGTAAAATGTTGGAGAGTTTTATTTGGGATCCAAGCCTAATTAACTATTGTTAAAAAGGTCTAGGGATTAGAAAGAACGGTTATGCAAATTATGTCGAAGCTTTGGTTTTCAATTATCTCTCATCCCTTTTCTCTGTTATAGTATCTCATCTCCTTCTAGTTACCTTCTTATATGTTAATCTAACCGTAATTGGTATGTTATTACTTTGTTGTCTGTATTATACGTTGTACTTTGTATTTAGCGATAATAATATATATCAGTGTTTGTATTAGAAATCGGGTTTGTTTAATTGGTGCTTTCATTGAGAGGTTTTCAATGGAGGACAAAATATCTCGAACAAATGAAGATTCGTGGTCGAAGGAACTCGCTGAAATTCATTTAATGTAACAGCAGTTGATTGCAACAAATAAACCTACTCCAATGGAATTTCAATGATTTTGTGGTGAGAATCCAGAGCTATGGATTTCTCAGGCTGAGCGCTACTTTGACTTCTATGAAATTGGAGAAAACCATAAATTGTCTCTCGCCTCGTCCTATCTTGACGGAGCAGCTATGATGTGGTACCAATGGCTTTTCCAGAACAAACAATTGGTAGATTGGGAATACTTTACTATGGAAGTGTTGATTTGCTTTTGTAAACGAAATCTCAAATCACTGAAAGTCCGCTTGCCCAATCACTGACAGAACTATGACGAGCAATCTGAATACCTAACCAAAGTTGATGCGCACACCTGTTTCCGACGAAAGGTTAACTAGTTGCTGCCCCACAGTATTTGTTGAGACACAATCAGACACTCCAATTGAAATGGCAAGCGAAGCAGGTACAAATATTGAAAATATCGCAGTTCAATTATTCAATGAACATTCCCAAAGAAAACTATCAGAGAGCTACGTTAATGCATTTTATCTTGATCCTGGCTCTAATGAACAAAAAATTCATGAAATTGAGACCTTGGAAGGTAAGAAACATACTAGTACAAAATTAAGAAAAATAAGAAGAAAATTAAACAAATTATATCCGGAATACAAACAACTCAATATCACAAAAACTGATAACGACAAATTAGATCAATTAATAGATAATATATCTAAAATTGAATATAAATATATTCAATATTTAAAAATACAATGAATAACGAGAATAATGGATATAGATAAAAACTTACTGAAATAATTATAGCAAAAAGATAAGAATTGAGACATAGGCAAAATAGACTTAGTTCTTTTTTATGTGCTCAACCTTTCTTTTATTATTTCTTAATCTTCCTCTATATTAATTTCGTTATAACTATAGTCGTTATTATATATGACTGTAACTATTCTTTCGAAAGGATTTTCTATTTTTATTTTATGTATTTTGTTTCTTGCTGTTATTTTATGTTTTGTTGTTAGAACATACAAGTTTTTACATCTAGCTGTAAATATTTTGCTTCCTGGTGCTAATTCTATTCCTGACATTTTCCAATATAATACTAGTGATTTATCTATATTTCTATCATTTATTGCAACTGAGTAGTTAGCACTTATTATGAATTTAATTTTTTGGTATATAAGATTACCTTTTACTGCGCTTATTATACTCTTTTCTATAGGTTGTATAATTCTATTATCTGTTAAGTATATTTATATGGGTGTATCTATTCCTTCTCTATTTTAATGGTTTTTGGGTTATTATACTATTATTATCTATTAGCTCAATTTTTACTTTTGTTTTATGTTTTTCCAATCCTTTTAATTGATCTTCACTATATAATAATTCTAACTTATCTTGGATTATTTTTACTTTATCTATAGAGAATATAATTAATTCTATTTTAGGGTCTTCTTCTTTTATATTTTCTAATTTTTGTGTAATTTTTTCACTTCCTTTTATCCATTCTGTT